>JAHZNP010000851.1:0-34454 GCA_020615345.1 Triops cancriformis
ATCCAAGGTCCACTAAACGCTTATAGGGGTTGTCTTTGATAGAAACTTTAATTGCGAAGTGAAACGCGTTGGTGTTTCGCGTAATTCTAGGAAAATACTCCTTCGAAAATACGCACGAAAATAATCTTATAATATCCTTAAACTATCCTTATTTCACTTAACTGCGTATACAGCCCAATGTATCGAAAAAGTTCAGTCTTAGTTCAACATCAAGCGAAAATGGAAGTCAAAACCTTCCCAACAAACTACCTTCGGTCATCGAGTTCGCCTATAAAGATTTTTTTATTATGATTCAGCAAGGGAGAAATGGGTTGCTACGTGTACATTTTGTTCATCTCGTAAAGACCTTCGTGAGGCCTCTGGAGCGACTTCTAAATATATTAGGTATGTTATATATAAGTTTTATATTAGATAATTTTTGAAATTCCTTCCCCAATCCCACCCCAAACTACCCCACCCCCCTTTATTTCCTCTATACTCCCCCTAAATAGAAAAGTTTATAACTTTTCTGCCCTGTACTTAGTGGAAATGTAAATGATAAATAATACTATGCAAGCAAATACAGGACCATCAACAGGCGTAAGCCTACGATGGTTTTCTCCATTAAAAAAAAGTACGTTATATGTAGGTTTTTAATATGTCACTATAAGTTTTTTTTGCTAAACTATTTATAATGTCTTAGCTAAACTGTTACTTAACTATTTATATAGACACTTAGAAAGGGATCAAATGTCTGACGACACTAACAATGTTGATGCTTGCCTCTGTTAATAAGTAGATTTTTTTTAAATATGTCTAACTTTTATGTTTATTTTAATTTATATTTAAATTATTTGATTTTGTATACTGTTACATTTATATTGAAACGAAGCAAACATTTGTGGATTATTGTGTAAATAAATAATTAGTTTCTTCTGGAATTATATTCTTTTATAACAAATGCCAATCTTTTTTTGGTCTCGAGACCGGTCTTTGGTCTCGGATTTTTTTTGTCGGTCTCGTCTTGGTCTCGAAAGCTGCGGTCTCGGTCTTGTCTCGGTCTTGAACACTTACGACCGGTCTCGGTCTTGTCTCGGTCTCGAGAAAAGTCGGTCTCGTACCATCTCTGCTCATGACCTATTATAGCCTTTATAATAAATTTAGCTTAGAAAAAAACGCCGTGAAGTTCTTTATTATTTAATTAGAAATTTTGGAAATTTTCTTTAGTTACTTGACTCATGATAACTTTGAATAGGATGAAATAGCCCCCTACAGAGTCTAGTACTGTACCTTGTGAGATGCGCTGCTGACGCACCGTGATTGACTTGATAGTTCAAGCCGCTGCCGAGCCGGTCTCGGCTCGGCTTGATATTACGTATGTTGATTCTTTGCAAGCACACGTGAAACAAGCTAACATTTGTTAGTATTACAGTTCACTGTTATTTTCTAAACGAAAAGTAATATTTGTATCCAAATTCTAACCGTGACTCGTGCTTTTAGCATAATTTCACGTGATTTATCGCGTTAACAGGCTAACACCAAAGCGGCACTGGAGGTACCCAATAGATCAGGCGCCATGATTTGCGGTAAGCCCTGACTAATATACTCTGTTGATAGTTATAATGGACAAAGCATGTCGAACAGTTGTTAACGGTACTCCAGGGTACCACAGGTTTGTTAGAGATCTTTGTTTTAATGCAAACAAGTCTCAGTACTAATAGGACTCCATTTGGACTGCATTGAAATTTGTTGCATATTAGCTAAAATAACATACACAATGGCTGTGCACCAGTGCAACTTCCGCAGTTCACTCGTTTATACATTAAATACGCGTTCAAGGATAACTTAACACCTGAGTTCTCTTTCTTACCAACTTAAAGTTAACCTAACCCAACCTAACCTATTTTAACCTATTTTGGCCTGTTTCGATCATGCTTGCATATACAGGCCATGGGGAAGTTACTAGAATTTTTTTCCGCTAAGTTACGCTAAGTTAGTCCTCAGCTAGGTTAAAGTAAACTTCTTTACAGGTTCAGTGGAGTTTTATCGAACGAAAAGAGCTTGTGAAACCAAAAATTGATAGTTGTAGCAAAAATAATCCGTTGCTTTTGCCATAAGCCCTATTAGTAGCAATTCCTTGGCACACGCCACCAGTACACTAATATAAGCGTTACTATGGAATTATTATAAGTTTTTGAATTGGGCGTAGGTTTTAATCTTTAAATACTGTATTTGGCAGCATGAGCTGGGGCTCGTTGCTACACCCGGTCTAAGTGTCCTCTAATGAGGTTCAACTACTTTACTCGGCATAGCTTTAAAACTTCTACATGATATGCAAGCTAAAATGAGGAGCCGAAGCATAAACAAATTTCGTCGCCCGGAAAAAAAGTGTGGAACTCTGAAAGCGGTTGTCAGCCTTCGGTAGCTAATCGCCTTTTGCGAAAAACAGAATGCAAGAAAAAGTGCGATATCGGTTTATTGGAGTTCCATGAACCTGATCTAGCAGATGAACGGTTAACACTAACCTGTTCGGATGCTGTTTTGTTTCAACAAAGCCGGTAACGAGATCGTGTTGTCAAAGACATTAAAATGGTGGGCGTCTTGATGTAACCCATACATTCCATTTTGGTGCACAGGTAATCCCGTAAGCAATGCCGCTCGTGATGGGGAGCAGCTGCTTACTGTCGTAAAGGCATGGTCGTAAATTACACTCCGTTTTGCGAGTTTATCCAAATTGGGAGTCCGACAAACGGGATTGCCATACACACCCATTTCAAAGCCTCCATCATCCGCTGCAAGAAGAGAAAATTGCAGGAAAGGTGTTTATATACATACATGACCAACCACGGAAGTTTGTCACAATACTCTCTTGCACTTAACTACTTTACCGACAATAAGAAGGACTTTTTTCGCTTGCTTGTTTCCTGCTACGGCACTTAAAACCCAACAATATGCTAATGCCTTGAACAAACCCATTTTCTGATTTTCACTCCTCTAAACAGGAAATGGGCGGATGGGCGACGAGAGGTCATTGTCGTACACCAAATGTCAGACGGAAAGAAAAACCGGGCTTTGCCCTTTTTTAATCTATGTGCCACATGGTTTACTATGTATTGCTCGCCCCCTAGCAACCTTGTACCCACGTGTTGTTATGGAAACACTTGTGTGTATGTACGGTGGAGCACAAGCAGCGTACGCCGTGTTCGCGACCGTTGTACATTGTGTACGTGATCTGCGTCTTCATTGTGTACAAACAAAGTCGAGTGGAGTCGTTCTAACGGTGACAACGAGTCTCTTAACCTAAAACAATGTTGCAAAGTCTGAAACGTGTGGATTACATGCAAACGGGCTTGCTTACGCCGCAGGGTATCCAGTTGTTGCCCCCACGCGGTCCTGGCGCTCATCAAAGAATTACTGTGGGCGACAAAGACGGAAGATGGCAGATTTTGTCCGTGAGACATGGACAAGTCGCCCCTGAGTATCAAAGTCCACCTGGACCGCCTATAGAATGTTTGCAAATCGTTTACCCTATAGGTATTTTCAATTATCGCCCATTTGTTCATGAAACCATTTTATCGCCCATTTTCTTTCATGGATGAAGAAAAAAATCAACAGTTTATTGATCCGCTGTTTAGATAATATGTCCGAAAAGGTTTTCATCGCCGTAGGACAAAGCATCAAAGGTTACACCAGGAAAGGCAAGCAGCTCTTTAGCTTGGAAACCAACATGTCTGAACCCATTAAGCACATGTATGTATCAAAGACGACAGCGCCCGAAAATCCATATACAAATTGACTTTTCTGTATCGCGCCGGCGGGTAGGATTGTTGATGGTCCCAACATCCTGGTATGCAGTAGAATGTGCTACAATCTATACGTCGACGGGAAAGACACCCATTATGTCACTTTGCCCGACGGCATTCAGACACTTGCCTTACTTCCCACCCAACAAGTATGCTAATGTGGTGGGGGAGAAACATGTTTCTTGCAGCTGTGTCAGTCACTAGAAGGAAATAACGTGGGCTTTTCTTTTTGTAGGTCGGTTTATTGACGCCAATTCTCGGATGCAGAGATGGCTGCGTTTACGCGCTGAGAGGTGCCCAAATTCGACACCGGATTCCGTTAGGAGACGGCCTCATTCCTACTGCGATGTGCTTATGGGATGGCGACGGTGGACCATCGGGTGAAGACGTTTTTGTTGGCACAGAGGATGGACATATCGTACTTCTAACAGTAGCCAGGTAATTGCCCCGTAGTAAAGAAGACCATTCGAAACGACGAAATGTATTCGATAGATCTATTTGGGAAAAAATGAAGACTACTGAGCTAGAGAACCGGTATTAATGTAAACATATGCTATTTCTATGGCAAAAGACAATGTGCGTAGCAAGACAGCTCCCGTTATACGCAAATTCATAGTTACGCAAGTACAGTAGTCAGCAAAAAGCGAGTCAGAACAAAGAGAAGTATGCTGACTGCACGGCATCGGACAACAATGGAAGTTTCTAACCGGTAGGTCAGGGAATTTTCGCGCGAAGGTGGCGTGGGATACCAACCATGCAAATACCGTGTAATGACAAAAGACGGTTTGTTCGAGTTGTTCTGCAATATATGACAATGGCTGTACGGTTAAGATGCAAGACAGATGTAAGACTGCTCAGGGCAGTTCGGTTGACAGCAGAACCCCAATTTTGCAAACTTTAATTGTTAGGTAGATATAATGTGTCAAATTCAATTGTAAGTTGTAGAGCAGTTCCTGTAATGCGAACTTGTATTGTTACTTTAAGCTTACGGTGCACCTGACCGTCGTACAGGGAGATCACATGCTAAACGGCTTTACCGACTTCGCCAAGATGACTCTCTATTTCATTAAACAATCTCAACCGTGAAGTTTGGGATTGTAATGTCTAGTGCACATCGTCGAGATATTATTTCAAAAGTATTTAATCAATTCGTAAAAAGCGAATTAGATTTCAAATTTTATTATTACACACACGGCCTGGAGTACACTAAAGCGCGGTTTATCTAATTTATTGGCGAAAAAGGGTTCCAAATACGCCGGTTTCTTTCCAATTAATCACCTAAGTAGTTTCCTGAAATGTTCAAAGTGACAAATCCAAAATTAAATGTCGGGTTTGAGTTCGTTTTCGGTAAAAGAACACTCCCAAGCGGCTCTAATGAACCTTGTGATCAAATGTATGAAATTGCAATTTTCCCCACCCAAAAAATTAAATTAACTCACGTTTTAAAAATGTATGGAGAAATTTGTAAATAAAACCTCGACGGTGTGCACTAGATATTACGATCCAAAACTTTACTGTTTAGATTGTTTAATGAAATACTGAGTAATTTTGGCAAAATCGCTGAGGCCATTTAGCATGTGATTCCCCTATTACCACAGTTAAGGTTCACCGTAGCCATGTACTCCAATTGAGTGCAAATGCAAGATAATAAAAAATATTTCACACCCCTCGGATCTCCTATTCCTGAGGTTTAAGTTTCCTTGTGTCGATGGGTAAAGGGTATTAGGGATTGGTCCTGTTTCTTAGTGTCTTAAAATCATTATGAAACCTTTTTGTTTTTTAGTGTCTGTTGCATTTTTTATGTAATCTGTACTTTGTATTCCCCCCCTCTCCCCAGGAATAGGTAGGCTTTACCCTATTGGCTGATTTTGTGTGCGTCTTGAATTTTTTTGTGTGTGAAGATTTCTGTATATAACGTGTGTATTATCGATTCCAGATCGGGGGGGTTTGTACAACAAAAATACCCACCTCCAGATGGTTATACGGGAGGCGTTACGTGCTTGACGTGCGTCGGAGGATTGTGTGAGGGACTCGTAGACCAGATTATCCTCGTAGTCGGCAAAGATGACGGCTTTGTTCTCTTCTACGACGTAACCGAAACAAAGGCGCCTGCTCCCTTATTGCATACCATCGTAAAATGTTCAAAAACGAGAGTTGATAGAACGAGCTTTAAATCTCCTCGTCTTTAGAATGTTGGGGAAAGCATTGTTAGCGTATTGAGCGGTTATATTGGTACATCCGGCTATTTGGAAGTGCTCGTTGCAACGTACAAAGGTGCCGATCTCGTGTGATCTTCTTTAATTTCTTAAATACGTTTTCTTTTTGTTTGCTAGGAAATATTATTGGTTTTACGAGTCATGCACCGACAGCTCCACCTGTTACGGCCCAGAGAACTATATCATCTAATCGGGCGCAAATTCATGCTCTTCATCGAGAGATCGAGCTAATAAACCAGCAGCTTGAATTGGCGCGTATGAAACAGCAAGAAACGCAAACTTTGCAGCCTCCGAGCATCCCACTTCTGGATAAAGTAAAAATTGTATGTTAATTTTACTGTATTCTAGGTCTTGCAATAGTGGATGCTGATGCTGAGGAATGGCGGACATGCGCTGAAATTGGAATGCCGTTTAGCTTTTGATGTGGTGATGCTGTACTGCAATGTGGGCGCAATTATACGAGATGTGGATAAAAATGCGGCGGTATTGACATTACAGCCGGAGGTACGCATGTTTTTTGCATTCATTTGGTATTCGTTTTGGGCATAATTGGCTGCATATGGAAAAATTCTAGGATAACGGAGTTTTGGCGCTGTATCGTTGCCAGTCCAACACTACTTCTCTCGACATTCAAGTGTCTTGGGCGGAAGGCAAACCCCCGGGCAATTTACTAGTCTACATTGTACCTCACATTACCCCTAAGTGCACCCTTGTTCGTAACTACGCTATGAAACCCATGCATTGTCACAAACGAATTGAGGTACCGGAACCCTTGTTACCTTTGCCTTTATCGGTTCAGGTACGAGGGAACTTTATCGCGGAAGATATCCACACATGGGTCGGAGCGTGCATGGAAGACTGGCCCATGGCCATGCCGGAAGACTCGAATGATCTCTGGTTCAAATCCTTTCTGACTGATACGTACCTAAGGGTGCAGTTCAGGTTTGTTTAAACAAAGTAGTATGTTCACGCTACGCGAATTAGCACAGGGAGCTCTTTGTCCCACATAAAAAGTTTCGATTTTTCACGAAATGTGCAGGTGGGGGTAAAACAAGAACAGGGGAACCTTTTACTTAGTTTGCAACGTTATGGCCTTGTCCGTTTACTTCGCGCTCCCGTTGTATTGTCATTATGTTAGTGCCAATACTTAATCCTCAGTATTTTTAGGGTTATCCTGTTGAGGGGAAATTTATGCCCGGTGAGAAGAGTTGTTATGACTAAAACAACAGGAATCAAGGTATCCTCAGAAGTAACGAAATGGACTTCTGGGCACATAAACACTCGAAGAGTATAATTTGCACGAGAACGTGGACACTGTGGCTCCTTTAACTAACAGATTATATAACTCCAAAACCTTGAAAATACGGAACATCGCCCTCTTAGTTGACTTATCCAGCCATCTAGAGGGACCGTTGTAAATTGGCTAGTCAGAAATGGCGGGAACCTACGCTACCAAAGACCAATCATGGAGGTATTGGATCAGTTTTTGCAAGGCGACAGAATTAGGCGATCGGTTAATCGGAGTTACATTAGAAGAATGATTATTGTCCATCAGTAGGGACCGGTTGGTAAATGACGAAGTCGGATACCAACTTTTAGTATTAGGAATATAGTACGAAACCCAAATTACTAGCGCGAATATACAGTTCTAGAAGACGAATTGCATTTTTTCGATATAACGTTCCACTTTAACTACTTTTTATGATACTATAATGACCTACGCGTTTTAAAAAAGTTAGTACTAGACGAAAATTTAAAACGTTTTGTTCGGGGAAGTTGCCTCGTGGACGTTGTCATAATCGAGAGTTTCCCTAATTGGTTTAAGAAGATCAGAATTCTGCTGTTCCCCTGTTCTAGCCACGTAGTGTGAACATGGTGCTATCTGGCAACTGGGTCAGTAGTCGTTAACAAAGATTTATTCGACAATATAGTCGTGGCTATGCCGAGTTTACAGCCGATAACCTGGTGCCATTAGCAGTTTTACAAGAAGCTGTCTCCGGTGCGGCCACTTCGAGAAGCATTTTACTGGACATGAATGTCGAGCTTGGCGACAAAGGGTGGTTGCCAACCTTGAGGAATTTTCTGGGAGTTATATCATCAGAACGTGAACGGAAACGTTTGAAGCAAGTCGATACAATCTTGGCAGAATTGATACTGAACGAATCCGACTCAACAGTCCAAAGCCAGTTAAGAGATTTGTGGCCAGGAAGCCATAGCGAGGCGTCGCAGGCATCGGACGTGCACGTTTTTAAAGGTACTACTTAACCTCCAAGCTAATCGGAAAGGTCCTTGTGCACTTATTTAGAATGTGCTATTGCGTTTGCTTATTCAGCTATGCTAAAAAGTGAAAGTTTGGTTGAGTTTGCTACGCATCGCCAGTTTTTCCGTAAAGGCAATAAGATTTATTATAGGATCGATTTACAAATCATCCGGTAGTTGAGAATTTACGAAGTGTGCGAGTTTTCCGGAATTGCTTTTCGATGCTTACTGAAAATTGTTGGAAGAATTTCTTACTATTGTTTAAAACATTGCAAATGGACGGTCTGTCCAAACCGAGATTCACTTCTCTTAGCTTTTGCCAGAGCTACCACGAAAGTACACAAGCGACGAACGCATTTGCTACTTTCCAATTTTTTTTTTTTTGAGCGAGGTAGCAAGGCAATGATCGCAAATGCTCATACACCGACGCCATCTAAAGAGCAAACATAAAACCACAGCCGCCATAACATGTGTAGGTCATAGTGCTATAGTATACATAAGGGCAGTCAACTGGCCCCGGTAACTGAAAAAAGTATAGTGTAATCTTTTTGCACAGTGAAATGAGGCTTTTAGTGTCATAACTGATGTAGTTTTAACAAAAGAACGCATTTGGCGTCACTGACTATGCCACTGAGCGCAGTAGTTTCACAAACTTCTCATTACGCGGCGCCCTTTGTAATTCAAGACTTCTGCCGCGGCACAATAATACTAGGGGTTTGAAAACGAACTCGAAGTATTTGGTCATTTTTTAGATTAATTCAGCCTTAGACTAAGTTAGCATTAAATAGCCTAGCGAGCTCGCGGTTTTTATAAAAATATATAAAAAACAGCGAACAAGCGAGCAGCTCTTAAACTTGAATACGATTGCACGAGCGAGCGCTCTCGAAAAATGTAGCGATCCGTATCTCTTGGTATTGCTAATGGTTGGGAAAACATGAAGGACTTTTTCGATCGCTTTCTGAAAGCAAAACAGATGCACTGACAAGAAACTTAATAAGAATAATTCGGGAATCGTTTTCGAGCCTTGGATAATATGACATTCGTAAGGTGGCGCACTTTCTCTGCTTTTGCCAGATCGAGTACACAGAAATTTCAACCAGCCTGTGCTAAAGCCGTGCTCATAACAAAATACTTTGAGTTAGACAACAACGAATTTCGTTTCTCCTTAAATGAAGTTTTAAACATGTCTATTGTGCGTGAAATCAATAACCTAACCGCACTTTCTGTTTTCATTATTTTTATGCCACTTTACCATGCTTTCTATAAACTCCGACGAAATATGCTGTAACAGCTTTCACTATACATAAGTAGGATACAGTATCTTTTACGAAGAAGAATACGAAAATGTGCGTCAAAGCACAGTGGGAACGTACCATAAGCGCACGGGGACTTTTTCGTCGCTTCCAATAAAAGCCAACTTCGTTATCTAACAGTTTAAAAGTTACGCTCATTCTTGTTCTTTTCTCGTCGTACTAGAGAACGTGATTTGTCTTCTTCAAGCTCAGGCTCAGCTGGATGGACGAACCGTGAGTCTGCCGAGTATGACTAAACTCCGGAGCTTGCTGGACGCAGATCATCCACGATGGGCCTCAGATGTGATCTCGTTTTTCCATGAACTGTGTGCCTAATGTTGTCCTAGTCCTCATTTCGTTTTGTCTGCCAACGAAGACTCCTGTCTTTCTCAAGTCTTCGTGTGTATCTCGGCTACCTGTTGGCTTGAACTTGTTTGTGTTTGACGTCAGCGTCACGGGAATCAATACAGCGTCTTCTCAAGCTATTGATTAGCAACTCCGCTACCAGGTTGTTCCGTTTCCGTTTTCAGTGTTCGACGTTAGTTCGTACGTGGCTGCGGAGAATGGACGTCGTCAGCGTAAACAGGTTTGGAGAATTTAAAACTTTGCTGCCCCTTTGCTTTTATTTCAACCCTCACCGTTGCCTTTCTTTCGAACAGAACTTCGCTGCCAGCGCCAGCAATACAGCGGGATGTTAGTGTATGGTCAGTATTGCGTCAAGCTGTGGGCCAAGATTTGTCTAAAATCACAGTGCCAGTGACTTACAATGAGCCTTTGTCCTTTTTACAAAGATTGGCCGAGTATATGGAGTACTCCAATCTATTAGAGTACGCTGCTCAACAAACAGACCCTTTAGTTAGACTCCAGGTAATGGTCATCTTTGTTCCTCCCTGGCCCCTTTGTTTGTAATCCCTGCTTCACCCCACTTAATGGATGTTTTGGATGTACGTATATTGCAGTACGTCGCGGCCTTTGCTGTCAGTGGGTTGTCAAGTAATTGGGAACGACTAGGAAAACCTTTTAACCCATTACTGCACGAAACGTATCAACTTACGCGAGATAATTTTCGGTAAGATCGTATTAGGAACCTTAAAACTTTGCAATAATCAATTATGACTGTGACAGGTTTGTTGCTGAGCAAGTTTCACATCACCCACCAGTGTCAGCCTTCCATACCAATTCCTTAAAGGGCCACTATATTTTCCATGGTGCTATTCAACCCAAGATTCGATTCTGGGCGAAAAGCTTAGAAGTGCAGCCCAAAGGAACTTTAACTCTCGAACTACCTCAGTAAGTTTCTTAATGGTAATCTTATTAGCGACTGTGATTTATTTCGAGTTAGGAACAAAAGATCGATCCTATTTCGGAAGAAGTTGCCTGCATTCTAACATGAAGCAACCAACAGGAATATTAAGTATCTTTTACAGTAGATTTTTTGGGGGATGGAAGACTGGTTTTACACTTTTAAGAAAAAGCTTGCGCTGTGAAGGAACGCTTCCTTTGAATTGATGACGTTTTCATTGCATTAGCTGGCAATCTTTCTCGTATCAAAATTTAATTTGGGGAGTTTCAAAAGCTGCAAGGGTTGTTAAATGTTAGAAACATAAGCGAAGAGCATTGGGCGCAGTGCCAAGCAATCTCTGTATCTATCTAATTGCTTTACAGATGGGGAGAAGCCTATACTTGGGGTGGAATACAATGCTGTATACATAATTTACTAGCGGGTCAGCCATGGATGGAACAGTGCGGAACTATGGAAGTGGTTTGTCACAAAAGCGGTTCGACTGCCTGTCGTGCAACACTTACATTCAAAAACGATGGTACTGGCAACGGACGCGACTTGCATCGCGTGGAGGGTTTTCTGTACGACGAAGCGCAGCATTGTCAAGGCTATTTGTATGGCAGTTGGAAAGAAGCTTTGTACGCGACAGATCTGGCAAGTTATGAAGAACGCCTCCATTCCAAGAAACGCGAGCAAGAACTGAAAAGAACGACCAGTAATGTGACGGGAAGTCCAGTCCGGGCGTCGAAAGCGTTGTTAGCAAAATTTCATAGCTTGTCGCTACGCCATGGTTCTTCAGACAATGAAGTAAAGTTCTTACGTAATTTTACTGAATCTTACATAATCGTACAGAAATAACTACAGAAGTCTAACAATTTTCTGCAATTAGCCAAGTGATGAGTCACCGTCAGAAGGTGATGGATCACTGATTTCTGTGGGATGTCCGCCTTCACCCCTTTTGCCCAATTCTCGCACACTGTGGTCAGCGCAACCTCGTCCTCCCGACTCTTCCAAATATTACCATTTTACCCAGTTTACCATGAACCTAAACAACCTGCCTGCCGATACTACCAAGTTGTGCCCGACTGACAGTCGTTTGCGACCAGACATCCGTTGTTTGGAGAACGGACAGCTCGAAGAGGCCGGCGCCCAAAAAACTCGTTTAGAGGAAAAGCAAAGGCAATCGAGGAAAGCTCGGAAGCTGAAGAAGGAAAAGGAAATGCCAAAATGGTTCCAGCTTGGCACAAATCCTTATACCCATCAAGAAGACTGGTTATACTCAGGGGGTTTCTGGGACGGAAACTACGTAGATGTTGATATCTTCTAAAACTTGGATAATCTTTAAAGGGGAACATATCGAGGAGAGGAAGGAAAAAAAGAGATTGTTATAACAAAGCTTACTGTTTACACAGGTAACGTTGTAAGTCATAGTGCATTATTGGAATGTTACAATACCCTGGAAGATTATTTGGTGCTTTTTGTGTGTTTTAGACGTAGTTAACTGGAAAATAATGTGGGCTACCGTGCTTGTCCGTAGAATAAGATGTAAAATCTCCCCGCAATGTGAGCTGAAGCCGATCAGCGCACCTGTGGCAAGTGTTCACAAGTGTACAAGTTGTGGAGTTCAACCTTTCATGTACCCCGTTCCCTCTGGATGTACCTGTTCAGTAACTGATTAGAATGTGTGTAGATTTCGCACATGAAAAGCAGCAATAAACATGCCACAGGGAGCAATAGTGGTTGTTTGCTCTACGACATCAAAGGATTTCCCTTTTACACAGTTTTTGGCTCGTCGCGGCCCCGACCGGCGTGGCTGGCCTGAAGAATCTGCTTGAGCTGCATTTTTTACCTCAGTTGAAACTATTCGGCATTTTGTCTCCTGCAGAAACTCGTGTGTGTTGAGTTTTCTTGTTTTCGTAACGTTCGTCACAGCGTTATGAAAACACCCTTGGACGTACCCCGTAATGTTCTGTTCTAACATAAGTAGTCGTGTAATAACAGAAAGCAAATTTTCTGTATTTTCTACGCTTAGCTGTAATCTGACTATTAATGACTGTCAGCTGCCGAGCTCCTAACGGCTCTACGTCGTTGTTTAAGTTGGATAAGTAATCATTCTTTTTCGTGCTTCACTAAATTTTTGAGCACGAACCTATGCATGTTTAAGGTACCGGATGTTCTGCTGCTATGTGTGGGTACTTTGATCCTGTAGGTGACAATCATAAATACTTCTCCTGACCAGTGTTGTGTAATTATTACAAGTAATGGTAATTTGTAATGCCAATTACTTTTCTTAAAGCAACTGTAATGTACTCGTTACATTTTACGCTCAGTTGAAATGTAATGTAATGTACTCATTACATTTTACTTTATCGAAAATTGTAATGTAATTTACTAGTAAATTTAAAAAGGCCAAATAACGTTACAATTACAATTACGTTGGTATCTTAGAGGAAAAGTAGAAAACCTGTAAAGAAAGGGGGAAGGGAAGAAGTTGTGCTTTGGAACTTCGCTGCTTTAGATCGACTAAATGGTGTTGTGAAGGGAGGGGGGAGTGACGGGTGGGCCTAGAGAATTTTTTGCAAGTACTGTAGTGAGCTACGGAAAGACAAACCTTATCGTTGACCTCTGTTTCAGCTGCGTTATTCTTTCTTTACCCGTTTCTTCGCGTAGGGAAGGGGAGACAGTTTTGTTAGGGGTTGAAGAAAAGAATACGCAAAACTTAGTATTTTCGGATGTGTTACCCAAACCAGACGTGTGTTGGTAACAAGTAACATTTTGAACGAAAGGTATAAGCGTTAAAAATTTAGTTAAAAATTTAGAAATTGGAATAGTTTTCAACGTAAAAAGACACATTTTTACCGAAAGTAATGGCAAAGTAATGCATTACTTTACAAATGTAATTGTAATATGACGATTATTTTCGTTATTCAAGTGTAATTGTAATGTAATAGTAAACTTTAAATAAAAAGTAATTGTAATGTAATAATATTCATTTTTAAAAAATTACACAACACTGCTCCTGACCTGCCGTACCATTGTTAGTTCTAAAATATATTTTCCTGTAAAGCTCTAACTTGTGACCCATAGGAAGTTTTCTCATATGATACTGTATTGTATTTTCACGTCCCGAAAATAAAGTAATTCAGGGGGGAAGACGAAGCTAAACAAAATTTAAATCGACAAATAACATATGCGAACATCTGCGTTAGCTTGTAGCAGACACATCCAAATGACTCTAAACTGTACGCAAAATTCTGATTTTTAAACCAGTAGTGTGTTGTATTTTGTGGCATTTTTCAATACATCGTGCACCGAAAAAATCATTTCAAATCCCCGCCAAAAATTGCGACTTCCCCCTGGAAATACTGCCTTCCCATTGGTGGAAGTGGGCGTGGTTACTTTTCCGAAAAGTAACCACGCCCACAAACCCTTCAGGGAACGTGAAAAATTGGAAATCCGCCTCAACTTCCCGTCCTTGCTCCTCCCGTGAACGGCTCCTATCCCTAGTGCTCGCTCCTATCACAGAGTATACTCTGTGGCTTCTATACTTGCCGTTTCCCATGCAGCTCGGTTTTCCGAGCTACTTGGTACTCCAGATTGGGAAGATGTAGGCACGATAGATAGGAACCGAGCCGAGGAGAGACTCGGAATTGGTAAGGATGGAGGAGTAAGGACTATATCCCAAGAGGCCTCGTTTTTTTTAAATCTATAAAATAACCATTCCTCACCGGGAATCGAACCTGCGACCTTACGATCACAGTGCAACCCGTTTAGACCACTTGGCCATTCGTTCCTTACTTTACAAGACAAGCTTCCTATACAAATACTATACACATGGAAACAGGCTATAGCTGAACGTTTTTCAAATAGCACTGAGATATTTAGCGTAAATATAATCGCTCCAGTGTTTTATCTACCGCATCAATATCCGATGCAATTAAATTTGCCAGTACATAACCCATTACAGCCAACAAACTATGTTCACAACGTAATTCAAGTAAAAAAAAAATAATATCGCTCCAGTGAAAGATTTTACACCATGAAGCCAAGGCTGAAGGACTTTTGTTTACTCCAGGTATATATTTTCTCCCCCGGCTTTTTTCAGGTATGCATTTATTTCCTTGCACTAATTAACAAAATTGCAACATTCAAGAAGTCATAAGTATTTATTCATCTCAAATATTAAAGACAGAAGCACTACTTATAAGAAGACGACGGGCGACCTATGAACCTTGATGTTCGTCCTATCATCTAAGTGAGAAGAAACCTATAATTAAAGTTTAAAAACACTTCCGTAATCCTTTTTTAACGTTTTCATTTTTAGTTAGTTCTTCAATATGATTTTGTACTTTTTTGCGACCCTGTTAGACGCAGGTTTCAAATTAATTTCACCCTTGAGGAAGAATGAATGGAGTTTTTATAGTTCAAGGATCATTTGCCAACGCCAACTATGAGAAAAGCGACGTATCAGCTATCGAACATATACGTGAGTAAAATGCGATAAAAATACATGGTATGTCGCACTTATTAAATCTGTATATTCGTCTGACGCGACTCAACGCGACTTAACACAAATTTTAAAATACAGTTATAATTCTCCTACTGCCGTTCACAAGCTAGAAACATAAAAATAATCCCAACAATTAATTTAATTATCACAACAAGTAAGAGAAGAAAGTAACTGAGAATAGTCAATATCGCCTTTGGTTTTACATTAGTCCAATGGCACGTCAGACTGGCTTATTATGACCAGACATCACACCGTCGACACTGTACCAGGTTAAATGGGGAGGGGGGTTGACTTTTGAATACAAAACGCAAGTAACAAGTGACAAAAAAAGCGAAAAGTTTATCAAACAAAAGCTACCCTACATGACTTTCCGAAGCCGGGAATTGGATTGGTTAATACGAAGACAATGTGCCGCTGCTCGCACTATGGGCCATACCACGCTTTGGCTGATTGTCATTAAAACTAACGTGATGCAACAATTTGCGGAAGCTGTGAAAGAATAAAAATTTAATTTAAATTCCATATTTTTATTATGGAATTTTAGCTAGCTTCACTACTTACCTTTTCAAGCCTCCCGGCGACGAGGAAAAAATAAATTGTAACTCTCAAAACTCAAATAACCCCATGCAATGGCTCGCCAACTACGGCTTTAGGGAAAAGCGAGAATAGTGATAACCTACCAAAAATTTGGCCGAGTGAAAAAACAACCGAAAATAAGCAGCTTACTGTAAGCAGAGAGCTAAGAGTATAAGAATAGCAATATGCGCAAATATCTCATGGGAGGTAGGTGGCCTGTATGTTAACCAAAAGAAAAATGTGGTGGTGTAAAGTAAGAAGCACCAAATTAAAGAAAACGGAAAGTGTGGTTAATAACCAAACTAAAGTAACAAAGGACACTGAAGACACCCATTACACAAAGATGTACTTACAATCGTCGAATACCGCTGTCACTCCTTCTCCAAGGTGCGTCCATTGGATCTTCAGGTAATGGGCCTATCCAAGCAATAGAACAGATGTACTAATTTTAAAATAACGGTAAATAATAAAACAATAAAGAATAGATAAAGAACAGACAAGCAGTATACGTATTAATTTTCAAATAAAAATCAGATGTAGTACTGAAACGGAAATAAACAAATTCTACAACAGTAATAAAAAAACTGTTTGAACTCAAATAAGTTCCATTTTACGTGCGAAAAGGAATTACCTTGCACTGGGGCATCTCCATCATCTGTAACATTCGGGCTACGTTTGGGATCCGGCCGGTACAAAGCTAACTCGTCTTCCAACTCATTTACGCGAGCTTTCAGCTCATTTCGCTCTATTAAGATTCCTTTCAGCTCCCTTACTGTAAACCTCGGTTGGTCCGCTTCTGGTTTTGTCTCCGAAGGCTCCTACAAACAAAGGCCATGAAAAGGTACGTGCCATGCTATTGCGAGCGATGAGCTTACTGGTGCTTTTTCTCCAGTTTTCTGCCGAAGCGCTTCTAGGTTATGACTCTGTTCTTGCAACTGGGATTGCAGTTCAGCTCGTTCTTCTATAAGTTTGTGAACATGCTGGGAAAGTTGACGATGTTTCTTTTTCAGGTCTTTGTTCGCCTCTGTAAGCCGTTCGGCTTGCATACGCAGCTAGCATTACAATCGTTTGCATTAGAACACACCGGTATGGAATATGTCTTTTGGGACAGGAATGTCTTACCGAGTCGAGCTCAGTGGTTTTGGCTTGTAATTCCTTTTCTTTGGCTTTGAGGGCCTCTCGAGTTTTGTCATTGGCCAATCGCAGTTTTTCGATTATTTGTAAATCCTCTTCAGGCTTAACGACTACAACGAATTTTTAGTTCACAAACTATATTTAACAAAGTAGGTCAAGTCAAGTGGCTTGCCTGTTTCCGTGAACATGAAGCCAGCCTCCTTTTCCCGCAAGGAGCCGTTTAACTTTTTGTTTTCCTCTTGTAAATGAGAAATCATCTTCAAGAGTTCGTGAGATTCTTCTTTATAATGGTCATCGAGTTGTTCTAACTCCTAACATAGGGAAAATACTAAACGCTGTATCTGAGCTATTTCAAAAACAAAAAAACATATTCTACGAGCGTTTACTTCTTCGAATCGTTTTCGGTCCACGGCTTTCTCCATTTTCTCCCGTTGCATCAAACTGACTTCCTGTCGCAGTTCGCCAATGACTTGGTCATCTTTCTGTGTTCGAGTCGCTAGCTTTTCAAGCTGCTCCAAGGCTGAAATGACTTTACCCATGAGCCCTCGAACTGAATCGGCTCCCCATTGTTCAATAAGCTTCTCTAATTCCAAGCCAATTGCGCCAGCTAGGTCATACACATCTAGCACTGATAACGGGCTGGTCTCTAGATCGAGCGAATCTAGGGATGGTGTTCCGTCCGAGCCTCCTATATCGTTTAACGGCATGTCTATGCTCGTCTCGAGTCTTCACCCTGTCACAGTTTAGACGTTTTGATAATGGCGACAAATGACAGATTTATGCAAATTTGCATACCTCGAATGGTCGAATCTTGTGGGCTCAACATAGACGTCCTAAAATCGTTGTTATTGACTCAAGCTTTCAAGGCTGCCGCTGCGAATAACAAGCGCTACGAGGAAGACCCAACCCAAAAAGGTGTGTCATCGGGTTCTGAAGACATCACACACACCTGCACAGTACAACATATGCTGAGGTCCCCTAAACGTTAAAACCGCGTAAAAAGAAGCCCCGTAGTACAGTACGGAGCGTAAAAATGAAGGTCCGTACTACGGAGCTTCTTGTTACGCGGTCTCAATTCAACATAGTTTCTGATAAAAGCAACGGGACCGGATTCTTCTTACGCGATACGGGGCGTCCCATAACCGTGATTCCAATGGACTTGCCTTAGCAATGTTCGCGTGTTTCCACGTCGCAATGTTCCTAGTTTTATTTATAATGTATAACGAACCATTGTGGGTTAAGGTTCTCCCCTCAAGTGTATAGTTTATATTTTTATAAGAACGCCATGCGACTGAATTCCCCAAACTTTTTCAGAAAATTTAGCCATTCTCTTCAACTTACGCGATAATCACGCAGCCCGAAGACCTCTTTTTTTCGCTAGCGAAACGAGTTTTCCTTCCATTCGTTGCAATACGGATTCTTAGCGACGACACTGAGAAGCACTTCAGACCCACATAGTCCCGCCTTCTGTCTTCCGTATCTGAACCTGGAGCCCCTCCTTCTCAATCCTGACATTTTCACGACGGTCTGTTTCTCAAGTGGAAAAACAAATTTAAAATGGCTTTTGCCGTGAAATTTGCCTCGACTAAGCCTATTACCAGGTCTTTCGCTACCTCTTCGGCTGTACAAACAGCTATTAAGAGTGTTACAGTTATAGGCAGCGGTTTAATGGGTTCCGGAATTGCGCAGGTGAACCTCACTAAACCGTGCAATCTGAAATAATAGTAATTCCTATTATTAGGTTGCCGCGCAAGCTGGGCAAACAGTCACTTTAGTAGACATGGATCAGAAAATCTTGGACAAGGCCAAGAATGCCATCGGCGCGAGTCTCCAACGCGTTGCGAAAAAACAGTTCAAAGTAACGACTCACCTAAAATCTAAATTCTCGTCTTAATAAAACTCGATTCTTTTAAAGGACGATGCCCAAGCAGGAGAGAAGTTCGTTTCCGATGTTCTCGGCCGTATCTCTGTCTCCACGAAAGCTGAAGAAGCAGCAAATTCGAACCTGGTTATCGAAGCCATTGTGGAAAACTTGTCCATCAAGCAGAAATTGTTCAAGTCCTTAGATGCAGCTGCACCCAAAGAAACTATTTTCGCGTCTAACACTTCCTCACTGCCCATTAAGGACATCGCTAAAGCGACCGAGCGATTGGATCGCTTTGTTGGCTTGCATTTCTTTAATCCCGTGCCAGTCATGAAGCTGCTCGAAGTTATCCGTATCCCTGAAACCTCCGAGGAAACCTACCAACAGGCCATGGAATGGGGCAAAGCTTTGGGCAAAGCCACCGTCACCTGCAAGGATACCCCCGGATTTATCGTAAACCGCCTGTTGGTTCCTTATATGATGGAAGCTGTGCGAATGTTGGAACGCGGTATTGGAAAAAACATGAAAGATATGAAAGTGTGCAGGTATTTTAAAATTTTCTTTCCTAGGTGATGCTACTGCTCGCGATATTGATACAGCGATGAAATTGGGAGCTGGTTATCCCATGGGTCCCTTTGAACTTTCAGATTACGTTGGCTTGGATACTTCTTTGTTCATTATTCAAGGTTGGCATAAGGCCTATCCGGACAATCCTCTTTTCAAGCCTGTTCCTTTGTTGGAAAAACTCGTGTCAGAAGGTAAACTGGGTGTCAAATCCGGCGAGGGTTTCTACAAGTACGAGAAGAAGCAAAAGTGATTGCAGCTATAATTGCGCAACTATGCCTTATCAATGCAAATAGTGATTGGTTAATTGAAGGGATCTTAATACAGACACGTAACTTCAAGAGAACCTCCTTTATAGGTGCGTACTTTTAAGGTGAAGGCAATTGTTTCATTTATTGGCTCTCCTTGAAAAAAATTTTCGGAACAAAAAATAGACAAGAAGTCAAAAAAGTTAAGCAACAACAGAGCTACGGGTTTATCTTGCACTTTCTTACCGCTATGTCGAAGTGGCACGCGTTGACAACTTTTTTCAATCGAGAAACTCATCAGTAAGTCACACACGCTAGATCTTGATCATTATTGTGTGTCTAGCTAAGCTTAACAAGAATAAGACGTTTGGCTAATTCCATAACAAGTACATACACAGGCTAGGTAACAATATTATTGCACAAGTTGTCTCTGCATTACCTATCTCTTTGACAATAAATATTAAGGCAAGTATGGCACGCGGGGGAAGTTCTCGTAAGGCACTGGGGTAAAAGATTTCCTAAGCTGTTGTTTCTTTTCTTTCATTTCGAAGGGGACAGAGTCGGAAAATAAAAAAAAACGCAAGATGAAGAGAATATAAGACACAGGACGTAAGATAAAGGGGGAAATATCAACGATTTTGTGAATCTCTAATGGGCGTGGCTCTTGCACATTGGCCTGCCACCCTTAGCTAAGAAGCTTTGTCCTTCCAAGTTCTTCTTGCAAATCTGCGAAGAAAAGAAAACGTTAGAAATCAATATCGACAGAATTGACATAGATTCTCTCGTTCTCGCGGTATGCGTGACGCGTAAATAGAAACCACACACTCAAAAGTCACTAGAAATACAGCGTACGCCGCGAAAGGTGAGGGAAACCCTTTCAAGAGAATTAAAAATATGAACTTACAGAACAGTTAAAGCACTGGCTATGGTAATTGTTATTCATAGCTTCCACCCAGCGGTCACCAGCCTCGATCGGGAACTTGCACGCGAAGCACTTCGTTGTAAAAAGTTCGTTCCAGTCTAACAAAGAAATGTACAGATTAGCAATCGTTTGAATTGACTTTATGTCGGTTTCCCTGCGCTGACAGGCTAAGTTTTCCATATGATATTCTGTAGCGAGTTTGAAGTTTGGCCGCTACCGGTGCAACCTAAATGACAAAAGACAGTGTAGCTTACCTGATTCACAGTAGGGCAAACCGTCTTCCAAGTAGAAATGATTGTTGCCAAAAAGCCTTCCGCAGTAAGCGCAAGCGAAGCATTCCGGATGGAATTGTTTGCCAATGGCGTTCAAACAATCCTAAAATGTCCCAAAGCCGAGAATTTAGATATACTAACAGACAGTACGACGTAATACGTACTCCTTTGACGCGTTTTTGGCAGCGACCACAAACGGGGGCCAAGAAGTTTTCGAAACAAGATTCGCAATACAGTTCGTTCTTTTCTTCGACGAAGCCCACGTCCTGCAAATGGCGTCGGCACTGTGTGTTATGGCAAACAAAGTGCTCAGGACACCAAGTACGACCCAAAGCCGTAACAAAAGGCCCCCTATTTTTTAATTGTTAAAAGAATTATACATTAGATCAAGCAAATAGGGTCGATTTGATACCTGTCCAAAACTTTATTACAGGTATTGCACTTGCATTGAGGGCTCGCAATGGACAAAGTAGAGATGTGCGAAGATGGTTTGACATTATCAACGTGTGCACTAACTACAGGAGAAGAAAACAAACCAAACAAGGATGGGGAAGAAAAAACCGTCAACCATGCCAAAAAATGAAACGTCAATCACGTTTACGTATCTCCAGTACAACCGTGCCAAAGTATAATATCAAAACAACCTCGAACAAGAAGGAAAGCACCCACTCCCGCCCTAAGAACATGCGGCAGACAATAGAAGCGCTCATGGTAGTTATGCCCCCAGGGTACAAGTGTCTAGCAACAACGAAAAATGCTGATGCCTGATGATCTTACCGAATTTGGGCTCCGCAAGATACCGAGGCGCACACCGGAACACGAACGCCGGGTCCGACTTGCTTGTTGAGGATTCCGCGGCCACGGCGAGGAGCCGAATGCGTACCGATGGTTGCTCCGGAGCTAGCCGGGCCGACGGGGGCGCCTCCGGCATTAAGGGACAGTCCTGGTAGTCCTCCTGGCAACAAGCCTGCGAGATCGGGTGTCGGGTAAGCGGGGTCGCCTAATGCAAGCGTATCTACGGCCGGGCCCGGGATAGACACGGGGACAGGGTTGGTTTCTAACTCTACGACTGGGGCAGGAGGTGGTGGGGATAACTGAGTACGCATAGAATCGACTTCGGGCTCTATCTGAGGCTGAACAGACTGAACAAGTTCTACGGCTGGCGCAGCCGAAAGAAACTCGGGCGCTTGGCTATGTGACTGGGCGTCCTGGGGCGCCAAACTGGAGGGTGGTGAGGAGGATGGGAAGGGGACAGAGGGTTCTTGGGTACGATCGGGTACTGTATCGGCAGAGACTGAGCTAGTGAGCTGGTCTTCTACTGGGTAAAGCCACAAAGGGGTTGCGGTGGGGGATGTGACATTCTCGTCGTTACGAGGGGGCCATACAAAGCGAGACAAACCCGGGAGGGATTGTTCTGCTTGCCGTGATACATTGTCATACGTTGCAATTGCACAGTGCAAGGGACAGGGTGATTTCGAGTGGTATTACGACAACGTGCCAAATGTTTCGGTGCCCGTTTAGCATGCAAAGTTCGAACAGGGGGTTTACAAGAAGAATACACGGTAAATGAAGGTAAGAAAGTGAAAGAGAGAAGAGAGAGAGAACAGTAAGGAGTCAATGGCCGATACCCAAACCGTGAGTACTTGTTAAAGCGTATCCGTTATTGTCGATTTTGTGAAAAATGTGGTTTTGTAATCCGTTATGTAGGTGTGAAGCGGGAGAGTTTCCAAGCCAAGAATGGGAGCGGTTATGGATTTATCTACGAAACATTACGTTTTTCTTGCGTTTGTTCATGTCGTTAATTAAAATGGTCAATGAAATGCAATGTTGTTTAGCTTGTGAACTTTTAGGAGAGCAATAAAGAAAAAAAAATGCGGCGCTATATTAAAAAGCAGACTAGTGTCGGAGAAAAGGTTTAGGCAGAGTATTGAAGGACCGAGTGTCTGTAAAAAAATAGAGGTAACAAAGAGACCGCCCACAATCAAGGGGAAGAGAGAGAGCACCGTAAGCATACGAAAAAATACAACACCAAACAACCCTAGTCCCCATCCCATTCCACCCTAAAGCTATCCTCGCTTTTTGCATCGAAAACCCATCCCCAGAAATACACAGAAATACTGCTTACCTCCCGGACGGTTCGCCACATTACCACCCAACTTGGCCAGCGGGGAGAAGGTGTGCGATGGTACCGCGCTCGGAGCTGGTGCAGGGGCCGCAACCTATAATAGTAAACATAATACTATTTAATTGAAAATTACAGGAATCAATAAGTGATGAATAATTCCAGGTAGCAAATGAGTACATAAAAAAACAAGGATGGTAGCAACGTGAAACTGTAAAGGAGGCAATACAAAACCAATACAGACTCAAACTACGGAGGGAGGAACCAACGAATACAACCCGACCACCTACACTATGTAAGGTACAGAGCTACGTAATACGGTCACGCCCTCTAAATACAACAAATTAATCGCGTTGTACCTCCTGCAAATGCTCAGAAGTTGTGACCGATGATGATGAATAGGATTGGACAGATTCTTGCACTTCAACCTGACGGGTCACACTCGAGCTCGATTCTGTGAGTACACTCGTTACTTCAGTAGAGGCACACTCGTCAAACTGAAACATAAGTGTGGGTTACGTGTGTTTAGCGTAACAGGTAACCAGCTTGCTTTCCCCCATGGGGGATTTTAACGTGGGGAATTCATTATGTTTGGTGAAAGAATTGACAAGGACCTGAACATGGATTTGAAGTTAGTTGAACTGTTGATTTATCCGGTAAGCGTAAGGGTATAAAAACGACGAAAATTGTTAGTTATGTAGGACAAGAAAGATCCCTTTGATACCTTATTGACCCCTTTCAAGCCTAGTCCAGCACCAGGTTGAGAAGTACGAGAAGTTGCCGGTGGGAAAACCGACACACCTCCCGCAGGAGGGGGATTCACTCCACCAAACACCTTATTGTAGAATAGGTTATAGAAAAGATTTTGATTCGTAAAAAAGAAACTACACTAATCTAGGCTATAGGGGAATTCCGGAAGGGGTTGGAGAGAATTACTTACGACGGGATGTGCAGCCGGAGCCTTTATGGGCGAAAACGGAGTTGGACCGGCTAACAACGGCTTCGGAAGGGGTGCCGCTGGAGCTGGGGCAGGTGCAGCGGGCGCAGCAGCTACTGGAGCGGCCAACTTCTGGACCACTTCAGCGGCTAAGGCACCAGTCGGGATTGGTGCATCACTAGTTTCATAATGGAAAGAAATGGAAAGAAAAATCTAATGAGTCTGTCAGCTTGTGCCATCTATGTTCAGTTTTGCGTAGTTGAGTGCTTACTATAGGGCCCATTCCGAAGTACAGTTCTGGTTGCGCTCATAGGATGCGCTAGTGTGAAGCCGCCATTAATGGTCCGCTTGTTGTTGAAATTTACCAATGTCGCTTGGATATCAGCTTTAATTTTTACAATCTTTCATATGCTGTAAACAGTCTTGTAGTCACTGGTATCCTAGCGACACTGGTAAATCAACAACAATTGAACAATCGATGGAGCCTTCCCATAGCGCATACTACGAGCGCAATCAGAACTGTACTTCGGAATGCGCCGTATACTGGATAATACTTACGGCTGGATAGTAATGGGCTCCATGTTAGGTGCAGGAGGTCCATGACGCGCAACTTGGCGAGCGTGGATGTCGCAATACAACTTGGCGTTGATATTATAATATCCTAATAAAAAAAGCGGTCACATGGGTATATAATTCCTACTTTAAATAGTTTGGCTGTCTTACCAACGTTCTTCAGTGACGTGCCGCAAATTGTGCACTTGAAGCACTCTACGTGGAGGTTCTTGTCCTTTATGCGAACAAACACACCACTAGATAAAGCAAAACATGAGGCAACAAGTCTTTGCGGAAAGTTGGAAGCCATAATTACACAACAAGTCGGTCGCATTCTGAGCACCGAACATGAGGTCCTTGAGCTGCTGCATTCGAGGGAGCATTAGCAGCGCTCTCTGGTTTAGGTTTGGGAGGCTCCACATGCCTTAAACCTGAAGCCGTGGACTGAGGGCGGATTTCTTGCGTACCAACCGGAGCTACAAGAATAATATAGGTTTAACCGCCATTGGCAACATTTGAAGCTTTGCAAGTGATAGAAACAGGAAAAAGGTACGCAATTTGTTCTAACACCACTGCACACGGGATATTTCAAGCTTCAACGTGCAAACCTTACCTCTTCAATCAGGAAAGCAGAAGGAACAGAGAAAAAAGTGCGCGTTTTTATGCTTTTGCTAAGATTTGATTAATTAGACCAAAGTCGTACGTACCGTCAATCACGTTAAGGGTTTCCTGGAGTCGTTTAAATGAGTAAGACTGAATGTTACGGGCTGACAATCCTTTTTGTTGCGGGGATGCTTCCACAGGGTCAATATCAATACCTGGTTCGGGTTCTCTGGGCTGCTTGTCCAAATCCTGCACCATCTTGAACACTTCACTGTTGGTGGCATCGAAATGTTTTTCGTTTTTCTTGAAATTAACACTATTTTTCCAAGCAAAAAATAGTGCAATCAATTATAGTTAAAAGCTTATGTTTATGTAATACATACCCTAAGACACCTTGCGCTAATACTTCCGCTTGTGCCGAAAGCGTTTCAGCAATGCTCTCCTCGCTGTAGAGCCCAATCGGCGAGTTGAATTGCTTATTCACAGCTTTAACTTCAGGAGCACCGTTGACCTTAAAGGCATAGAACCTTCGTTAAATCAGAATATTCAAGCATTTCCCATGGTGGGTTACCTTCGCAGCAGGCGCAGCTGCAAAAGGTTTGGACACAGAGTTATGCGCAGAAACCGTCCGTACTTCCTGGCGAGAAAATTGTGTAAGGAAACATTTCTTTTTTTTTTCTTGTTTTAATTTAAAGCTGGCTGCGTATTTATTTAACCGAAGCATTTATACAAAATAAGGCTTTTTGGGTTGCACATTAACATCAAATTTTTCGAAAAGCGACTCGTACAAAACTTAAAAGCGTGACACCAGTTGAACTCGGTAACGCATTCCATGACAAAAGCTATTTTCAAGTGCAAGGGGCGAATGAAACGCTACAGAAGCCTTGAGTGCTCCTTACTTTCTCCGTGACCGGTGCAGTATTCTGTGGTGGTTCTAAAACAGTAGTCAAAGAACCCTTGGCCATGCGCTCTGATGCTGAGTAATTGTTATTGTTGTTGCTCGAGACGGGTTCGCCAGCAAAGGCACATGCTCCGAACGGCTTAGGGTTCTGGTTAAAGGAGGGCGGATGGGGCATTCCAACGTGCTGATGGTGTTAAAAGGGGAGGAAAAAGCGTTAAACCCGGCGGATTCTCTCCCCCCATTCCCCCCCAAACGTGTTAACATAAACAAGTAAAGTTTCATGCATGGCATAACACCCAAAGGATGGGAAAATGAAGGATGAAGATTCGAAATACTGTGAACGCAACGGAAGCTTTTAACAATGAAAAAAATTTCAAGTACCTGGGTCGTAGTTGTCAAGGAAGTCTTGGTGATAAGCGCCGGTTCTCCATTGGATTGCTGCAAGGGCGCGGCCAGTGGGGTAACTTGTGGTTTCCAAACTCCACCCCTTTACGTAGTCAAAGACAGAAAAACGGGAGATAAAACTAATAACCTCATTAAATTTGAGAAGTGGACGGCTTCCGACGCCTACACAGTTAGGTATTTATTATTATCTCGCATACTTCCTAACGTAAATACATAACTTGGGGGAGAAAATTGGCACACGTTCATTTCAGGTGGGTTGGGTCGTGCAGGCAAACTGGGTACAGACTGGGATAGTGACGTGAAGCTTAAAGGTTGAGGCCCGGGGATCGAAAATAGAAGCTTCCCGTAATTCGAACCTGCGCACCAAATTTAGCTCTCGGAAGCTATTCTTCCGTCACCTTGTAAACCCACCTACGCGGAGATCTGCGATACATCTTCTACCGTACTACATTTCTCGGACGTATTCCAATGAAAAAGGTAGCTTGGGGTGTAAGAAATTAACCTAAGAGTGTTTGCCATAGCGACAAATTCTTTGTCATGCACTTTTCGCGACACAAGTCTCTTGTTAACGTTGTTTTGGGACGCTTAAATGATTCTGTTCGTGACAAGGACTTAAGTAAGGCACCTTTCAATTCAAGAGCATTTTAGGGGACTTGAGTTTGTTTTGAGCCCGAAAGTGAAGACGATGCTAGAATGTGAAATGCCCAATTTTGACAGCTTCTTGGCTTGGACCGATTTAGAAACGTTAAGCGGGATATTTTTAAGCAACGAGTAGTCGTTTTTAGTAAAATGAACGTCACACACTTCCCCAGCAAACTTGTCAACCCTTACAGCACGCTTTCACACTTCTTGTGTGTTAGCGGTTATTAACTTGTGAAATACAAGTGAGGCCTGACGGTTTTCTCAACGAGCTCAACCTGAAATGGTCCAAATACACCATTTCCATACGAACTGGAGTTATGTTTTGGGTGTAAAATGTGGAACGTTGGTGACCGCATGTTTTGCGGAAATGCACGAGAATGGTGAAATTTTACATAACCACTTCCTCTAGGAAACGCTTAAAGAGAGATAATAAAAGTAGGATTGCGGCTCCCGGGCCACAAAGTAGGCGCTTATCTATTTAAAAAGAAATTCCTTCGTCGTCATAAACACACATCTATATCCACAGATTACATGTAAGGTTTGAAAAGGACGGCTAATAAGTTCGCACATAAATTCTCCTAAACACCCTATGGTATTCGGGGCGGAGTTTAATTGTTACTATGATGAAGAATTTTTTATCTTTATTTTTTTCGCGTTACCTGCTGACGGTGAGCTCAAAGTTGTTTCCTGCTTTCACAAGAACATCTTGGGCTTCCTTGTGTCGCAAGTTGAAGACTTCTTGGCCATTAATCTTGAGAATGTTGTCTCCGGCATGAAGGCCCGCTTGTTCAGACAAACTTCCGCCATTTACCTATAACAAGGAAAGGGCGAATCAAACCTTCGTGTTCTTTGCCAACAAATTCCATTACGGGTTGCAACGAAGCTTAAGTCACGGGTTATCCAAACAATGCTCGCCTTGAGTAAAACACCATGCATGAGTCTATCTTATCAACCCTAAACTTTGAAGGGAAGCAAAAGAAAAAAAGGCGATATGCAAAAGAAAATACTTGAGTGTAAGTCTCAAGCGTAGAACTGGGCATTTGTTTATATAAGCTCGATACCGAAAACCCTAACGGGCGTCTCCGCTCGTCATATCTTCAATACCAAAAGGAAATACCATCCCTTTTTTCCTTTTTTTTAACATTACGCAGGCAAAAAGTAAGAGGGGGCCTTTTAGATGGAGAAAGATGTGTAAGATGTTGTCGAGTTCCCGGACCTCGAACGTTGGAAAGAACTAGAAAAAGGCGTCTAGTCTTGTACAGTACCAGGACCACAGCTTTGCTTATTTTTAGGGTCTGCATAGGAGCCACCACGCTTTTCCCTTTGCCGTTTGCCACCAGACCCTTTGCTAGTTCAGCGAGTGCTTCCGTCAGCAAGAAACTTTGTCATCTTATATGCTATTTATGTTGGGAAATACGACACGGGGATTTAATGGCTAGCGATCGTTGTCGAACGGCGTTTTCCAGCCGTCCCATTCAAACAGAAAATGCTTCCATGTTATTAGCAGCTTAATAAACAAAGAATTGTTCCCTTCCCCGGTTAGTGAATGATCCAACCCCTACAGAACATCGAGCCTTTGTTACTACAGGTGTGACGAAATAAAAAGTGTTCAACTACGCCAAGTCGCCACGTAGACGTAAACAGTTGTGGACGTTGGAATTCTGCACCGGAATATTTGAGGCGTTTGGGTTACATACAGTAGTTGCAAATACATACCTTTTGCACAGACAAGGGCGTTCCAAAATCCTTGCCACCTTGGAGACGGAAACCCCAAGGTTGGTTATCAAATTTGGAAAGTTTGATTGTCAAAACTTGCGACATGTTTGCACTGAGTGTATATTCCTAGACTGCTTAAAGTCCCGGGCTCGGATTTCTTCTTAAAATGCCCAGCAAGATTGACTGACCTGTCTTTTGGACACACAACTATCCGCTAAAAATTCGAGGAGGGTCTAGCCCACTGAGTTGGAAGTGTTCGGGGCACGTGCGCTTCTTCGAATGTGGAGATGGATCAAAAGAACCATGCGCAACGGAAGGCTCAACCTACCACAGTCGCGCAAGTCGATCCTGGGCGAACATGTCCCGAAAATCAAACGCCGGTTTGGGCGGGGTTGTCCTCTAGAAGCTATCGGAATGTTCTTACACGCTACACTAGGGATTTCATCTTGTTAAAATTCGTCAACGTTGGAGAAGTGAAGAGAAACCTTGGTGAATTGGTGCTTTGGAAGATTTTCTCATACATAACTTTTACGTCTGTAGTTTCCAAAATGTTAGGCAATTAACTTAACTAGTTTAGGCAATTAGCTTAACCAGCTTTTTAGTTTCGTTATTTGAGCTTTAGCGCTAAACGAAGTATAGCACTGAGCTACAACCAAAGCTCCGTATATTCGGCTTCGACAATCGCGGACGATGTGCAGTATTTGTGAACGCTTTTTTTATTTGCAAGTTCAACTGGTAAATTCGTCATTCGCGTGTCGCGCAAGTTGAGAAGATTTCAATTTTTTTAATTCTTTCAGAAATTGTCTTGATATGACTGTTATTTAGTGTCACATATATTTTCATGTAGCCTGTTGAACGCATGTAAAGCTACTGAACGCATTAAAAAAAGCTGTTGAATGCAAAAACGACTACTGAATGCATATAAAGAATCGCTGTAAGAGCAAAAACAACGAAAACGGAAGGTGTGATGGAATTAGAGCTGTTGACTGCCGCTTTAACCCAAGTTGATAACGACACAACCATTCGAAGAGATCGCTCCTAAAACACTTGTGAAAAATCCGAGTCAAGGATTAAGACTAGTTATGGTCGTTATGAACTTTCGACAAATGTAGGTCTATTCATTTTAAAAAAACAGTAACCGTAGAGCACTCAAAATTCGGTCGATTTTTTAAAGTAAATATTCTTTTGACGATGTTGGCGAATTCGGCAAATCAGGAGGACATTTTGTGCCTGTGATTGTGCCCTCCAGTTCGTCAATATTTTTGGTGAACTGCGGAAAAAGTTTCAGACCCCACTGCTACATTTTGAACTTCATACAGAAAGTAGTGAATGAGCCAAAAGTTCTTTGCTGCGTGTAGTGTAGAATAACAGACCCAGGGGCGGACTGGCCCATGCGGCAATGCGGAAAATTCCGCATGGGCCGGTGGCCAAAAATCATAACTAAAACCCTTTTTGGGCTGGATCCCTCACAGTATCTGAATGTGTGTCTTTGAGTACCGTAAATCGAAGGGAGAGATTTTGGAGCGTAGACTAGCGCGGCCTGTAGCATTCCGGGAATGGGCTGCGGTGTTGCTCATAAGGCTGGGAACGTTTATGAACTGGGGCTTCCCGATAACCTCGTTTTATAACCCGAACACTTCAGCCCAACCTGGAAGACCGCGTCAGGCTATAACCACCCATGACCGAAGTAAAGACACAACCCACATAAGAGAGGTACCGCCAATATAAGACGTTTGACTCTCAGGGTTAGGTTCCCTACCTCGCCGGCCTCTATCGCAGGTGACAAGTTCTCCTTGTGTTGCGAACTACGACAAACTCACAACTTCGAACCTGAGCTTTACACATGTAACTCTTTATGAATCAGTAGGCAAAAAGTTGTAGCCTAGTTAAGACGGCTTTATCCATTTCCTAAAATGAGTTATACGTTTTCTTGCCTCCTTTTATTCACATAAACGAGTTTGACATCGTTTTTACACCAATACAGTGAACATAAGTGTTGTGTAATTATTACAAGTAATGGTAATTTGTAATGCCAATTACTTTTCTTAAAGCAACTGTAATGTACTCATTACATTTTACTTTATTGAAAATTGTAATGTAATTTACTAGTAAATTTAAAACGGCCAAATAACGTTACAATGACAATTACTTTGGTCTCTTAGAGGAAAAGTAGAAAACCTGTAAAGAAAGGGGGGAGGGAAGAAGTTGTGCTTTGGAACTTCGCTGCTTTAGATCGACTAAATGGTGTTGTGAAGGGAGGGGGGGAGTGACGGGTGGGCCAAGAGAATTTTTTGCAAGTAGTGAGCTACGGAAAGGCAAACCTTATCGTTGACCTCTGTTTCAGCTGCGTTATTCTTTCTTTACCCGTTTCTTCGCGTAGGGAAGGGGAGACAGTTTTGTTAGGGGTTGAAGAAAAGAATACGCAAAACTTAGTATTTTCGGATGTCTTTCCCAAACCAGACGTGTGTTGGTAACAAGTAACATTGTGAACGAAAGGTATAAGCGTTAAAAATTTAGTTAAAAATTTAGAAAATTGGAATAGTTTCAACGTCAAAAAACACATTTTTACCGAAAGTAATGGCAAAGTAATGCATTACTTTACAAATGTAATTGTAATATGACGATTATTTTCGTTATTCAAGTGTAATTGTAATGTAATAGTAAATTTTAAATAAAAAGTAATTGTAATGTAATAATATTCATTTTTTGAAAAATTACACAACACTGGTGAACATGGAGGAAAAAGGCCCACTAGAAAAAGCGGCGCTCAAAAGGAAAGAGAAAAACGAGCAGCTGAGCTCGGAAAGGCCGGGAAAGACCCAAAGCAAACAAAATTGAGCTTCTTTACCAAAGTAATTCATTGGCTTTTTTAATTTTGTCTTTAGTTTTAAAATTTCATTTAGTTTTAAAATAAAATGGTCAAAATAGGGTACAGCACACTCCGCTATTGCAAGTAAAGCGTGTGTGCATAAGGTTTTGTTCAGGTACAACTTGTGTGCTGCGACATAAACAAATCTGTACGCTGTATACGAGTACATGCTTTCGTTGTCATTCACTCAAGTTTCATGTGTGCGTGCATGTAGTAAGATCAAGCTAGTGAAAACTAGCTTAAGCGCTATTTAACACAGACCCACTCAGAAACACTAATGTTAATGAGCGTCGAACAGGATTAACTCGATGAAACGAAGTTTGACGAAGTTCTTATTTTTTTGCGTCAGAGCCCAAGTTTATTGAATCAGTTGCTTTCATAGTAAATTGTTCGTGTGTTCACCGTTACCCGATTTAAAATAAACCAGTATGCTTTGTCTCATGTATTACGTTCGCATTCATTTCTTTTAAAACATTTTTTTTGTAATGAACTAATAGCGAATTCAGTTGGCAGTGCAGTGCGCGCACTGGGAACTCAGTTCTTTAGCCCTGTGACGTCACACGTGTTGGACTCAATGGGACAATTTAGCCCAACTGAAGACAACATTTGCACCCAGTTCGGAAAGTGCAGCCCCGGGTTGACCAACTGAATTCGCTATAAGTAAGATCCCGGTCCCACAGCTCAGTGGGGCCGGCTGGGGGGAAATCCGCAATGGCCGTTGGGAGGCCAGTCCGCCCCTGAACAGACCTGATGGTTCGGAAACCAAAACGGAATTATAAGCTACAGTGGAGCCCTACCCATAAAAAAGGATCGTGTTATGGTACGATAAACCAAACAAAGAGGATAGTCATTGAATATTTTGAGAAGAAAAAAAGTACCCTGATTAGGAAGTTGTTATGTATAAAACTCAGTAATCAGCACATTTTCGCATGAATAAGACGAAGGGTTAAAAACTGCTTTTTTTTCAGAGTTAAAGAAGGACGAAGGACTGCAGGCAAGAACTGGCTACTTTCTAGCTTGGACAAAAAAGTGTGGCTGAGTCGTTTAGGAGTTATTAGCATTTTACATTCCTAATGAAATTGTTCTTGTAACGTAGCGATTTAACGGCCGAGGATACGAATTAATATTACGTTTTTGGTTCTACGAGGGCTACATAGTAAGAGAAGGGAAGGGGTTGTTAGTACGGCGAACTAAGCCCAGGTAGGCCTACCCTCCTAAAGGCTCCCACACACAGACGTTTTTTTTTACTTTTTCCGTGTTTCCATGCCCGTAAGGTAAAAAAAACGCCAGATTTCAGAAGCCGGAAAACTTCAGGCCTAAACGAAAGTTTTCCGGAGAGTGAAAGTAGGCAGCCAATCAGCATTCGCCGCGGTCTCTGTACCCCGCCCATTGTACAAGCATGGGCGGCTTGGTTCAAATGTGTGTATTCTGATAACACCATAGGCTAACGTTTTTTATGTAAAATACGTTTACTACAGAGCAAAAGTTGTTTAATAAACTAAAATAATATAGACAGGATTAGTATTCTTGGGAACCTGTATTGAAGCACGAGGTAATGTTATTGTTTATGGGGACTTGGGGCGGAGTTCCGGAAATACCAGGACTTGCCCTGTGTGAGCACCTTTAACGGAATCCGGAGAAAAAATCCGACGGAAAAAAAACGGCACGGAAAAAAAACGTCTGTGTGTAGGAGCCTTAAGAGGAAGAACCAGTCCGGACTGAGCTATTGATGGTGAGTAGAGGGGGGCTTTTATTCTCAGTTTAGAGGGTCATGGACGGTGCGAATAACAAATGTCAGGTAACATACGTATGACGTGACATTTGTAGAAAACAGGGCAATAAAGAACACAGAGTAAAGGGGCACATTTTCACATCACATTCTCTTAAAAAAATTGTACAGTTTAGAGGAGAAGTTGGACACTTGAAACTACTTCCGTTTTATTCCCATTTAATTCTGTAGAGAGAGGATTCGTTTTATTTCATATCGCATAATTGCATAAACCGCCTAAATTCATAAAAAGACTGAGTCCCGGTGGACATTTAAAATGCTACGTAACTCCAGCTAATTTCATAGGCAATGGCAAGGCCAATTCGTGAAACCAGGAGGCCGCAAAATTCCCAGGAAGGCTTCGAAAAAACTCGTATCCGAACTTAATCCTTTAGCCACGGACCTTTCACCTTTCGCCTAATCGTTAACGAGTCGTATAGGTTACTTAGTCCATGTTTAGTAGTGTAACAAGGCTCTTTTATGCGATTAAAGAACACTTGGTTGGAGGTTACTAAATGTTTATTATTCACTTGTTACAAATGTTGGACACGGTAACTGCGGCGGTAACTGCAAGGGCTACGCTTCTAATGGTAGGTGCTGCTTGATTACTTCTGCCAGCTCTGGAAGACTCTGAAGACTCTGGAAGGGCTCTGGTTCCGATTCTTCTTCATCCTTTTATCTATAGAGTACGGTAGTACTCTATATAATGCATTCTAATGCATTCGAGGTGGGAAAAAAGGGACTCGGTTTTCTCTGAAACGACACAAGCTACTGGTACGTGTTAGGCACCGAAAAATGCAGGAAAAAATCCTGTAGACAGATTTATATTTTGTTTGTCTGTGAGTTTTATGAGAGGGCAGATATTCGTAATCTTTTGGAAAACTTCTTGCATTCCATTCGCATTCTTTCGTACACTTTTCGTTGCTATTGCCACGCTAAGAAAAGAAAGGGTTCAGGTCAGAAAAGGAGGGGTTTCTTGACGTCACGCCTGAGGCACAGTGAACTGGGCCGTCCGTAT
>JAHZNP010000852.1:0-34436 GCA_020615345.1 Triops cancriformis
CCGTTTTAATTTAAAAAAATGTATTTAAAATTCTATACGATGGAAAATGTCCTCCATCTAGTAAACAAAGTCACGTGATCCCGAGCTGAAACGAAAGCTGTGGGCACCCGTGGGTACCAAATCCTGTTCGTACGCACAGGATGAAATGCAAGGCGATCGTGTGGCTAGGCACAGGATTCCCGTCTGAGAATGTGTTGCACGGCGTCACTGTACGCTGTGGACCATCTAGCGGCTAGCCAACAAAACTTGATTTAATACTTGCCTTACAGGTTTCCGCTATGGAAACGTTTAGTTTAATTTTTTCAAGTTCTCTTGGGAAATAATAACATTATCTCACTCACCAATATAAGATGTCGTTTGCATTGTGTCTTTCGTATCGTACTACTTTACATAAAGATCGCAAAGCGGAATCACGCAAGGGGGCCAACGCTCGCAAACCTCGTAAAACGATGAGTATTCGGTGTAAATCCTGTAAAAAAAAAAGAAATTTTACTTGAATGTCCATGACCTTCATTCACAAAAATGTATTATCATTACAATCACTTAAGATCAATTGATGTTAGTTATCACTTTCGAAGAGAACGTCAAATGATGTTAAGTTTTATTTAAAAAATCCAGCGTGTATTGTGCAGATTGTAAATTATCGTTTGATGAACCGTAATAGGACTTGTCGATAGGATAGGAATAGTGTCACAATAAGAATTAAAAATAGCTTTGTAAAAATTACTGGAGAGGTTTTACTCTAATTTACTTTTTACGTGTCTTAAATATTCACAAATTCAGTTAAAACTTCTTGTAAACTAATACTGATGAAATAAACATTTCGAACGTAGTTTTAAATTGTTGCTCCATGAAAATTATTAATAAAAAGTGAAATCCCAATTGCTGTGGGGAAAATTCTCTTAAAGTATATTTTTTCTCCTTTTTGGGGAGGATTGACTCACAAATGAAGCCCAGGTCACGCCCGATTATGTTTTACTACGCGACCTACTTCACTATTCAACTGTAAAACCCTACTCCGAGATCGTTGGGAATACACAGTTTCCATCGCCTCTGGCCTTTTCTTACTAAAGCTCCAAGACAAAAATATGCATTCCAAAGAATGTCTAGCTCTACCTCAAATTCCTCTCCACAATGCAGCCTCATCTCACGCTCAGGACTATAATCTCGGTAAATACGAGAGAAATGAAAAGTATCTTTCCGCTTTCAGTGTAATTAAACCGGCACACGCGCTTTTGCCCAGGAGACTCAATTGCCAGAACATTCAACTCAAGGAGCGAAAAGACACCGTTAGAGCAAAAGATCCCCAGCATCCTGAGCATATTTTCAGTAACGGGAAACAAGGAAATTCTAGACAAGAAAAGTAAACTTACACACACTCAAATTCTAAATAAACACGCTTAGCTAATTATTACAGACTATTAACCCAAAAGTCATGACACATCGTCTTAAATTCCAAAACATCCTTAAAAAGGGTAAAGGATTAGGTTCTTTTTCTATGTTAACAAGTACGACGTCGCGGACCGCGCGCCTGGCTCGCAAGACCGGGCAAACCGGGTTTACTCCCGCCTGCCTGGACGCGTTGAAGTCCCGGGTAACCTTAACATTGATGACCGCTTACCTGCACCGAGCGACGGCCTGGTTCCCGTTGCAAGGCATGTCGAAGCTCGCGATCCAAGATGGAAGATTCCTTGAGTGACACCCGGTAGCGTGAACCCATTACGTGGTATTGATTTCCGTAGCAGCTGTCTTGATATTCGTTCATGGTGATGGTACAGTCATTAAACGCATAATACTCCTCACCAGCAGTCTTTTCCCCTCCCAACCACCGAACGTTTCACATTCCACGAGCACACGGGGTTCTTGTATACTTTCGCGGGGAAGCCAAGTTCACCGTAGGAACACTTGTGCTTTATGGGCGCCTCATTCCTATCGCACATAAACCTCCTGGCTCACGTAAAAATGGCACATTACGAAAGTCGAGGGATGCATCCCAGTGTGAGCTCGAATTGTTGGGGTTGCACTTTCTATTTCTGGCCTTAATGAATACAAAAAACTGGCTAAAGCTACCGTAGCCTTAGTCTTGCTGACGAACGAACATTCATTGTTGCTTTTCACCACGCAATCACACTAAATCCGTGTATATACGTTTGAATATCCGTTCGCTGTCTCTGTAAAGATCAATAGAGCTGTTGAAGCTTGGTTCTTTTGCAAAGATTACGTGGTGCACTCCTTCAGAGGTTCCATTTGCATCGAAAACAGCCACTTCCACTTCAAATGCTTCCAAGATGTGACTTGAAGCAGTTTAAAGGCTCAGGTGAGAGGGTGGGTCCGAGTCTTCAGGGTTTCCACATGGTTCAATACAGACCCAAAGGTTGCCATCCTCCCAACAAGCTGGGCCAAGATCCCGGAAGCATTCGGTGAAGCCTCACGAGGTCCAACTCTTCAGCTGGGAAGGGAAGACGATGTTATTATGGTGGTATAAGGACAACCCCATATGTATGTTGTAGTCTGAGAAGGTACAAGGTTCTGAATAGCAGCTTTTGGGGGAGCCCAAACCGGTTTACAACTTTTTCTTTTTTTCAAAAATGGGCTCTCTTTCGTTGACCAACAAAACTATCCCTTTATATTTCCCGGTATAATGATACTAGATACCACCGTCTTAGGATTAGCGGGTTTAGTTTGGGGTTCAATCGTAAAAAAAGGCAAAGTATTCTGTGTTGCAGGAATGGAAGACAAGTCAGGTGGTGGCTTTTTCATCTGTGGATCTGAAAAGATAGAAAAATTTTGAAGTTTTTTTTCAGTATACAATAGCGAAAATAAAAGGTCTTAGGCGTGGCGTAAGAAGCCTAATTTGCATTGAAAATTTAATCTTTATAGTGTTTGGGGTAGCACAAACAGTGGAGTGTGGAGTGATAAGCCTCTGTTTACGAGCCTTTTGATTCTAAAAGTTTTAAGAATCGAAAAGGCTGGGATGTTTTGATTTGCGAGGACCTTGCCAGAAATCTAAAATTTCTCAAGATTTCGTAATGTAAGGCGCTTACGACCAATACCTTGAGGAGCTTATATTGGCGATTTTATAAACATAGCAAAAATAATTTACACGACATTTTTGCTTACGATTATCTTTCATTTTTTAATGGTGAAAGTGGTATCGTCAAACATGTTTAGAGAATGGCTTAGGTATTTCGCAAACTCGAGCTTAAAATGTTTTGTATATTACCAATTGCAGAATTGCAATGTGTTTCGATGTATTGCACAACACTTTGGCTTACTTTAGAATAATTTTGTGCAAGTGGTTCTTAAGTCGATTTTTTTCCACCGTGGCTTTCAGAATGTTGGAAAACACACAAAAAAAGTTTTTAATCTTGTCGAACGGATTGAAGGGAAAAATGGATGCCAATATAACTGCTAAACAACCGTTGTAAGCAGCGACGTAACGAGGGTCAACGGTGCCCAGGGCAAAGGGAAAATCAGTGCCCCCCCCCCCTTTTACGCTAATTTGTCATGTATTATGACAGTCAAATTTCTTTAAGTGACACCAATTAAAAAAGTATAAAATGCTGCAGATATTTTATCAATTTGTATTTTTAGGTAAATTACCACGCTTTAATACGTGTCACTTTCAAACAGCTCATTTGATATATTTTTTACCCAGATATTTTATAGGATGTTCATAACTGCGCGAGGATTTGCAACAAGATTCATATGATTATACAAGAGTAAAATATCATAATAATCCAATTAATAATTTGCAATGAACAAATATAAAACATTTGGGAACAAAAATCAGACCTTCCGTTGAAAAGCTAATTTTCTGGCTTTCTTCGAAGCAAACTTGTCTATTATGTCGTCGAAATTCATCCTTTCAGTCTCCTCTCATTCAATGCTAAGTAAAGCTAAACACGACAATCTTTCTTGACTCATTGACGCCCTCAGATATGATAAAATCAACATAAGGTTACTGAAAGACCGTTCACAGCTGACAATCGAAATTGAGATCGAAAGCGTAATCTGCACAGCAGTTCTGAAATTAGGAAACACATTTTCGTCGCCATACTGAAAAATAAATTCGAGAACTTCAAGAGCGTTAGCTACTGGAACTTTTATCCGGTTTTGTGAAGCATTCTATCGGTACTGCTAATTATTTCATAGAAGAGGAATTAACTTATTTCCTAACTTATAAAATAAAAATGTGCACATACCAGGTGGTCGGCAAATTCTGTTGACGCTCTTTGATCTTTTTACACTTTTTTTCTCACTAAGTCACTTAAAACTTAAAGTTCTGAAAGAATTCTCCCAGTTGTCCTTTTTTGTTTCTCAGTTCTTTACCGACTGAAAAAAAAAACACAGATCGTCCTACCCCTCAATCTGAACCAATTTTCAACCCGTATCGCCAACGTTGGGGTTCACGTAGGTTGACCTTCTAGGACAGGAAATAAAAAGGTGCTAATTATTCCAAGAAGCTGTCGTACGGTCACGTCGGAATCCTTCAGCATAGCGACCGATTTTTACAAAAGAAACCGCGAAAAATTGCCAGGATACAATGTAGAGTGAAGCAAAGGAGATCATTTTCCATGAAAATGGCGCCCCCCTCAAACTGGCGCCCAGGACACGAGCCCTGCTCGCCCTACCCTCGTTACGCCTCTGGTTGTAAGGGATTGGTTCGGAAACACGTCAAGAACATACGGCTGCACTCCTTACGCCTGGTCCCGTGGAAAACAATGTAGACGAAAGTATTTTAGATAATGAGAATTTTGAATTCTCCAGCTTGGTAGAATGGAGCGGAACGAGATTCCATCGTAACCCGAGGCTCTAATGCAGAAATGGGGGTAAATGATGGTTTGTTTATGTTATACGGAGCATGCATAATGCAAAAGGGTCAAAACCTCAACCCTTCTCAAGAGGCAAAGATTTCACCCCACCAGAGACAAATTGCCCCCACTGTACTTTAACCTGAAAAGTTGCCCTTCGGCCCTGGACTACGCTTACGTTACTTTGTATAAGTAGCGGTTTGAATAATTCCGAAATTTCATTTCACTTTTAAAAGACAAATGCAGAAGTGTGTTTCCCTTAAGAATAGAATTCCAATTCAGTATGATTTTTGTGAAATGTGGCCAGTGAAAATACATTTTTTAAATTTAAATGGTTTTCTTTACATTTTACGCGTTTTTACTTATATTTATTTATTTTTCTTTATATTTAATTGTTTTCTTTGTATTGATTTGTTGTTTTTTATATTTATGTTTTTCTTTATATTTATACATTTTATTCAGTTTTATTTCAGTGTTATCTTCTATTGCACGCTTAAAATATTTACCGGTGAAACCTACTCGTGTAACTTGACCCGGGTAATGGCGAGATTCTAACGAAGATAAATAACATGAATCTCGTACACCCTGGGTAAACCCTGTAGTATTGTGAAAATGGCACACATTTTTATTTCGACAGACTTTTCCTAAGATTCCTGACAGTAGAGAGGGAACTTTCCGTTATTGTTCAGTATACAAAGCTCAGTAAGCTGTCGGCACGAACTTTAGCGCTTATATGGGAAAGTTCAAACCAATAGTCACACCTTAATTTGCTCCCGCAACTTTTCCATACGCTTTTAAAGAGCACTTTGTCCTTCATTCATATTCTCCCATACTCTCACTGAATAAGGGACAGTTCGTACGCTACTCTCTCTCGTTTTCTTTTCTGCCTATAGCTACCCGTTTTTAGCTCCTAAATCTCCTGGGAAGGACACCCCAGAAGTTCGCATGAATAATTACGTACTGAAGTACACAAGTGAAGAAATAGAAAGTGTTCAAGGATTGAATAAGCTCTTCATTTGGGTGTACGTATCTGATGTGCATACAAGGAGACATTAATTTTTTGTGGGACACAATACGTTAAGAAGCTAAGTCTCGGGATTATTTTTAAAGAAAAACAAAACAAAAGAGAAACCCTTTCTGTGAACGTTGAAAAATGCTATTTGCGTATTCCCATTCTCATGAAATCCTATTTTCAGGATTGACGACGAAAATCCCTTTTCGGTGGGCTCAGGCTGTCAATCCTCCCCGCAAAACAGGTGAGCTTTTCTGATCTGCCAACATTTCCAAAGTCACTGCTTCCATTTGTACGACGCAAAACCCGAACAAACCCAAAATGACATGGCCTATAGCTGCGAGCGAAAAAACCATTATAAAACGGCCTCAGCTTTCAGAATCCATTAACTCGAGAAAATGCTCGCCGGAAAAAGGCAAGCTTTACTACGCGTACTCGATCATTATCACTTCTGAGCCGCGGGCGAAATCCCACGAATGATCGCTCAACACGCGAGAGGGGCGGAGCCAAATCATTCCAACTATCAACAACGCGGCCTGGGATAAGAAAACCATTGAAAACAGCACCAGTTTCGCTCCTGCTAGTAATAGTAAAATGCTCTGCGATTGTTTGCTCCACTGGCTATTGAAACCGACGCTATTTCCAGAACAATAGACTCTTTTATAGTCTATCGCCTAACAACTATTGCGTACTCCCCATAGGCTATTCAAGCTACCGCGTCAACTTTTCCTTTCTAAAGCATAAGATAGTCACGTTCAGACTATAAAGCTGCGTTTTACGGACTGACACTTTATTCGAAGGTGACTTATCGAAAGGAATGTTCCAGAATTATGAAGAAAAATGACGAGCAAGGTCTCAGCTCCGAATTTTATCAAGGAAACGAACGCCCCAAAAGTTTGCTCACTTGCCAAAAAAGTTACTCATTGGCACACGGATGCTAATATTATACACCCGAAGACGTGAACACCTATCTTGTTAGTCACGGCCGCCATTTGTCATGTTTTCCTTGTAGGAAATCGGGAATTTTCCCCAAATTTGTCTGATTGCTTCTAACAATAAAAATAAAATAAGAAAATTGGGATTACTTCAGAAAGTTAGTTTGCAGGCGTTGCCCTAAGAACTTGTCAACAAACGATTAAACATTACATATATTCTGTTTTCTAAAGGAGTTTTGGGGAGTCGTCTAAATTAGTCTTGTCTTCTCAGTTATGGGGATGGCACGAAACGCCCTAGGAGGTCTAGAATAATCAGTACCCGTTAATATTTAGCACGCGCTATTGTCCAGAATTGTGGGTTATAAAATTAACGCTACCTCCTTCAAAGCACAACGGAGTTTTCATTAGAAGCGTTAACATAAGTACCGGAAGCTCGTGTGTGCTATACCTTTTTTTTCAAGTCTAACAAAACACTTCAGCTTTACAGTTTGTGGAAGTTTACAATTGGTTATCATAATGGAGCCCTCGATGTGTTGGTCACGTTTCTTAGTTGGGTGAAATGTTCGGAATGTTTCCAGGCAAGAAGTTTTGCTCTGATTTTTTCACGTCAAAGAAATTTTCAGCTTATCGAATTCTTTGATGCTATTTCCTTTGTGTAACTACTTCCTTTTGCTGATTGGACTTACTTCAACTCTTTTCTTTTTATTTTGAAGAGTATTTTTGTAACAAAAGTTCTGGTACAATTGCCTAGCGACCGTAGCAGGGGCAGAAAGAATGTAAGTTAATGACTACCAAGTTCGACAAAACACCAGGCCAACCCTCCCCCACCCTTGCGAATAAAAGCAGGTGGCTATCAAGACTATGTTAGATCTAATCTAACATATGTGAATTTGGACAAAGGCACGGCTTCGGCCATGAGTCACACATCAGGAAATACCATGCAGGTAGTTAGTAACGAACTTTAAGTGAAGGCGTCAGATGCAAACGAGTGCCCCCACCCTCCTTGTTAACCCTTTTCATAATGCCTAACAGCTTAGTGTTTAAGCTACCTAAGGCGCTAAATGGGAATCACATATGTTCGGAACCCTATCAAGTTTCCGTTACGTATCATAAGAGACTTCCTACAGGAAAAGAATCCACCGAGTTCTGGCGCATATGAGCTAGCCGAAGTAACAGCGGTTCGCCCGGCCATGTGGACTGCTCCACGCGCGATCGCGGTTTGCCGTATTTAGGAGTGAACGCAGGCCGAGAGTTACCACGTTTGTCCGGCCACGCGGCTGATGACGCGTGCGGTTCAGGCTCGCCGAGTCGACTAGTCAAGAGGCCCGGGTGAGCACCGTTCGCTTTTGCGGCACGCGGCCAGTCACAGCACGCGGTCGAGGCTTACCGCATCTAATGCTTTAAACAGGCCAGAGTGAAGATGGTTTGCCCGGCTGCGTTGCTAGCAAATTGTGCGGTCGAGATTGCTCATGGTAACAAGCGAAGAAAAAATGGACTCAGACTCTAAGAACGAGTATCGCTACGTGGAAATAGCCTCTCCTGTCGTACTACCTACGTCTCCTGTTCTTTCGCTCATGGTTTGAACGTTACATGTTAAAACGAAAGGGAAATGTGAGAAACCTAGCGACGCTTAGCTGAAATATCCAAAGCTAGGCGAAACTAAGATTTTCGATGCCACTATATATAGTTTTTTCTTCTTCGTTAAAGCTTATGCATCTGAACCTGAAACTTGGCTGCCATCTGTCTTGAATAAAGACACGAGTGTTTTGCCCGTTAAGGCGATCAAACCATAAAAGCAACGGTCCGAAACCTCACTTGTTGAAAAGTTGACGCCTTTAGGACTTGGCCGTTGCCTCAACTTTTGGTTTCAATGCCACACAGACATCGTTTCGCATGCTAATGAACTTGGGATTGTCAGTCTTGGCTAGTTTCTTCAGTCTACCCGATTAAACGATTACTGTACCGTGTCCTAATTTGGGGTGCGGCAACCGGCAAACGTAACACGCAATCTTTAACCAAGAAACTTTTCATTGAAAAACCCTTTTAAAATCCCCACCGCTCTTAAATCTTTCACACATAAATCCCCGTTGGAAAATACTTTTTCTTCGCGTTTAATAATGACTTTCTTTTTTCATTAATAACCCCCTCTTTAACGTTTTTCTTCCTCTGCGCTAACGAAGGCGGTACCTACCTCTTAGGAAAATTTATGTTCCACAACATCACACACGACCATTCTTTACATTAGCATTCCACGAGTGTGCACCAACCAAACCACGTGCACGTTCACACCAGATCAATTATTTTGCACTTGTAACCTCACTGTCACATTCAACAATCAAACATCCCCAACTCAGCAGATGTTAATTGTCTTTACACACTAAATTGTTCCATTTTTCTCCCTTGTAATCACTTTCGCTCCTTTACGACCACCCAATGTATTCACGCTGCAGTACGTTTCAACAGCAAGAGCCCATTAAACTCTCATATTCCCAAGCACACTCCGCATTATTATCCCGTACCTTTGAACTCACGCTATTTCGTAACACTTTCCAACTGGAACATTAGCTTAGAACTGTTCAACTCGATGCCAGTACTTCTGCAAATCCTCTGGCAGAAGAATTTCACTTAAGCCACGTAATAAGCTTAGCTAAACGTAATCTTTAAGAAAAAACACATTTGAAAATCCAATTTGGGCGCCTGAAGACTGTACACACAACACTGAGGAAGACTGGGAAGTAAAAAAGGGTCGAGTGGCCGGAAACCGTCTCTGTATAAGGGCGACAACCGACAAACTGACGTCCACTGGCTGGACGAAATGAAAGAACCCCAAGAACTGGGGGGTTTTGGGGGGCAATGTGCACGTTCTAAGGCAGCAGCTGCTAACTAGGCGCGCTACGAGTGGTGTCTGCTTTCCGCCACCCAGTTATGAAGTACAACACAACCCCAGAAGTCTCCCCTCACCACCAGCACCATAGCATTCTTAATGTAACGGACGTCCTGATCCGTAATGCGTGCGCTTTGCGGAAATTAGGAGGAACTTACACCTTTTGGCGGGTTTAGCTAGATCTGGTTCTGGGCATAGGCGAATTAAGGTGCACTCGGTCGAAAGAAGACGTCAGCGTTGACGTTGCACAACCGACTGACTGAATGCCAAGGTGCCAAGTACTAGCGTAGTCGAGGAGAGCGCGAACGAAAGCCGAGATAGACATCGAGCGCGCGGGGGAAAGCTTGTGTATACCCACTGGCTGCAAGCTTTTATGCGATGCCAGGGCTATTAAGATGCTTTTCAATAAAGGATTTCTCCCCCAACTACCATCGCCACCCCTCCTCCGCCTCCCTTTTTTCCTCAACACGAATAACGAGCATGAGTATCGCGTGTAGTGAGGTTCAGCAAGTGTGGGTTTCTGATTGTGCTGTGCCTTTTTTTCCGCAAATTAATCGGTTACGGACAAAATGTGAGATTATGTTGGTTTTGTTTTGGTTTATATGGTGGATGGTAGAGAAAGATAAGAGTATGACGTAAGCCTGGAGTTAGGGATAGGTTAGTGTATGGGGTTTCAAGGGTAGGAGTCAGGTAACGTGAGCAATGGTGCGTTTAGTTTGCGCAGGAAATAAGGCGTAAGTAGAGACCGCGCTGTGAATCAGACGTTGATGGGTTGGGACTATACCCGCGAAAGAGGAGACCAGTGATCAGAACGCGTTTGAAAGAAGATAATCGTAATCCAATATACAGTACAGTCGAAACCAGGTGTCTGAAAAATCCGACATTATGTAACGTCGAGTTTGGATAAGAAAAAATACGCTCGTGACTAACTTCTGCGCACTAACTGTCGGTACTTAATTCTGTAATGAACAACCTTTCTGGAAGGAAACCCTGTGGCAAAAGACATGCATCGTAGGATCGTACGTCATATAATCAACGGCTAGGATAACTTTTCTTTTGCGTACATTATATTCATTTTGCGTACATTACGTAGTTGCACAATAATGAAAAATTTTCACAACTCTTCGAAAAATTTCATTGGCTGATAAATTCGTGAGACAACGTTACATGTTTTGCAGCGTCGTCTTGTGCCAGGATTTATTGTACGGTAATGTAAATAGTAAATTGGTGTATTTCTGAATTCGGAGTCGAATCCTGGAAAGGTCATTGTTGAAATGGACCCGTGGGATGCCCGGCAAGATGAGACGCAGCTAATAGTCGTCTCTTATCTTCTGTCACGAACCAACGGCAACGTGTAACATACGCATTACGTGCGCGCGCCTTGCGGAAACCGGAGACAGAGATCACTTTTGCTGATTACTTCACCAAAGACAGAGACAACTTGCTGGTACTCATTCTAGGTCTTTTAGAAAGGAAATTTCTTGGGAATGGCTACTATGTAAGGTAATTCCACCTGAAACTGCTGTTATTTGACAATACAACCAGATTCTCTTGCTTTCTTATTTAGCGCAGTAAAATTTGTTGGGTGTCTGAGCTTGAAATACATTGGTTTACTGTAGTAAAGTTCGTTATACAATAGTATGAAAGCTTGAATTAGAATTCGGCAGGAAAGGCCTAAATAACTGAGTTTCATTAAACTGTGTTGGTCTTAAGATATGCCCAGCAAGAAAAGGACAATTTAATGTCTACTGTGTAAGTTAAGCTTTTTAAGACTGTACAATTTCGTGAACATGATCTTGCATTCATTAAGTGCTACAACAATGTGCTGGTCGATCTCGCAGTTGCATTTCACTACGCTTATGGGATGAACATGCAGAACGAAGCTCCTATAAAGAAGGCTAGCACAGCAAGGAAATGCTAATTAATCTGGACTGTTCTTAGCTTCGTCACATAAAGCCAGACTGAACGAACAAAATACATCCTTCCAGGAAGACGTCATTCCAAAAAGTCATTAAGGTCAGCTGGAGAGTTTACTCTGTGCAATTTTTAGGCGTCTTTGCCGTACAATCTTAATTGCCTTGCCTTAGACATTATAAAGGATTGGGGTCATTACAAGTCTAAAAAATTAATTCAACCTGAGATGAAAGACTGACACTTTCTTTTCCGTATTGTTTTATTGTCAGCTGTAATAAACAAAGAAAATATTTTTGTTACGAAATTTAAGAACTGTTTTAAAATGCAAGCTCATTAAAGTTTATTGGCACCTTTAAACTTTTTTTATCGTTCTATTGCTAGTGTTACTGTAATGAACAAGTCCCGATCAGGAACGTAAAATGTTTTCAACCCCAAGGTCGAGCTTCTAGTTTAAGATTCTTTTTTTTTGTTATTCGATTCCCTATTACAAAAACAACTTTCAGATAAAAACAGAATAATAACCTCTGATTTTTCTTTTCTGTATTGATCCATTCATCATGTTTATATCAATCAGCTTATGCCGAAGCGGCAGGTTGTGGGTTGTTGTTTTCAGTATTCAACTCGTAAATCTGAAAAGAAACATAGTTTTCAAGACTTAATTCCTAGAAAACTCAGTAAACGAGTAAAAGTACCTGAATGTAGGATTCTGTTAAAGTTATCATTTGAGGAAGAATATCTGTCACGTGCAAATCTTGCATTTCATACCACTTTCCGGTAGCCTAATCAGAAAAGGTAGTTATTTATTACGTTATAAATGATTAGATATAAAAAATGAACACAGAATGAATAGGAGAGGAATTCTCAAACGAGTGCTCCAGGGAAAGAGATTTTACACGTTACTTTGTGTAAAATGTGAACTCGGTAAGTTCCTTTGCCCGGCTCGCCGTCATGGACGATATTAGCTAATAAATCATAACTGCTGTGTTTATGTTTGGCTCGAACTTCGGGTGTCAAGATTTCCCCAAAGTCAACATTTCTACACGACACACACAAAACGAAGGAAAGGGTATTTTATATTTTATTTACAATATAATACTTTTTATTTATAAATCTAGAATGCTCTCACTTAATGGGAAAGTTGACGATAGTCGGATTCTTCTCGACGAAAAAGGTATTTTTCGTAAAACGCTACAGAAACAATTGAAATCGCTGATTAAAATTAAAATACAAAAACATAAGGAAGTAAAAGGATCGAATTAGTTCATTCACCGTTCAATACGTACTTTAATGCACAAGATGACATAAGGTGGTAGTTGTGTGATCTCAAAACGCTTCATAACATTCTCCTTATAGGTTTTATACTCCTTTCCTGTGATTCCATTAAACTTGGCTAGCAAGGAATACAACGAAACCTATCAAACAAAGAGGAGCTTTCAGCTTGCGCTTTCATCACACTACTTTTTTAACATTCTTTTTCTTCTTCCTTTAGTGTGCTTTGTGTGTGTTTGTATGTTTACTTGGGGAATGATGTTTTCGCGAAACTCATCTTTGAACAACGGGGGAGGAGGTAAATCTGCCGACAAATAGAGAAACGGAGAATCTTGACACGTTTCAGCATACTCTTCCGTTTCCATCAGCGCGCTTTTGTCGTCATCGCTCATCTCCACCGGGGGAATCTTCCGCGAATAGATTTTCATGGAACCCATGAAGGTTTTGTTGATAATGCTGGAAGAGCGTTTCTTGGTCCCTCCCAATGCTCGGTGCAATGCATTCAAGAACCATGAAATGAATTCAACCGGATCGCCTAAAACACAGAAACGGAGAAACGAAAACCTTAGCATTTCCTACCTTCAATATTTATCCAAGATTGGAAATGTCACCTTGATGGGTGAACTGAAAACGTTTCTTAGAACAAAGAACGACAGCTTGCAACATCTCGTGTGGCGAAACGTGCGCTTTGAAATTGCGTGGGTTCCATAACTTGCGGAACAATTCACCCCAACGTTGGACCAACACGAAACTGTTGTCACCCGGCGGTAATTTAATGTCCGCGTAATTTTCGTCACGCAAAAAGTAGTTTCTCAGCGGTGCCACGTGCGACAACGCCTTGGGAAATTACAACAATTTTACTATCACGTTAATTACCAATGCAAATGTTGAAAGATTCGACCTAAACTTCTAAAAATTAGTATCTACCTGGAAAACAACGTTGCAATAATCGTTAGCTTTGATGTTATTTAAGCCAACAATGCCTGGTCTATATAGCGTGCCATCGCAAGCGCGCGCCACACGATCCGTTGTATCCAAATGGGCAATTTGATCTGGAGTGAAGGTGGGATTCAAAACGTACTTGATATCATCCAAGGAGGAGTCTAATAGAAAATGTAAAAAAGTGAAGATTTCTGACGATTTGAAATTACCAATGATTTCGTAGTTGTCTGGCAGGCAGTAAAATTTCAACGTATGCAAATTTAAGAACACGTGATGACCTTCGCCGACGCTGTGCAGATAGGCGTGTGTGCTGGGACCTCTTCCTGTGCAGATTAATAAGGAAATGAAGTCATTACTTTCAACATAATAAGTTTCTAGTAACCTTGAAAATATTTGCCACAAACTAGGCACGCGTACACGTTAATCCTTGACAAGGAAATGGAGCACAGTTTTTCGAAGTCGAAATCCAGAACTGTCCTGTCAATCGTATCCAGATACGGGCATAGTCGCGATTGCACTACTGGCCTTTTCGCAAATACTGGCCCTAGAAACAGAACCAAGTGACATGAAAATTATGTTATTTCAAAATTATGAATTTACTGTCATCATCATTCAGTTTTTCCGCTAAGCGCTTCTTGTTTTCAGCTTCAGAAGCCATGTTTCCAATTTTTTTCAAACTGATTCTGTCAAATTTGCTTCCTTAGAACGTAAATACCGCTTGAAAAGTTTTGCTTACGTTCTGGAAACGCTTGGCAACGATATCGACATTCGAGCCCATAATTACGATAATTTCCGTAAATACGATACGATACTGGGCGATGGTTTGTTTTGCAATCGTTGGGTAAATGGTCTGGTGACGCAAACGTGTCTAGTACGCCTACAAAAAGTAATGAAAATATCTGTGAATTATTATTATATTGTCTTCTAGAGAAATATGGAAGATTATGACGAAGACTTGTCCATAAATCCGTTTTTAATCGAATTACAAACGGAATACAACCACGAACTTTTTTCCCGTGTTGTCCAAGAAAATTTTCTCCTATGCGTGCCCCAAATCAAAACCATCACCGCTCGACATTGCACCAAAGACTACTACGAAAATCACATTCTGCGTTTCCTAAGCTCATCACCTAACGGTCGTAAAAATTTGGAATCCTTAACCCAGAAATTAATCGTCATTAACGACTCCATCTTGACAGTTCACGAACCAGATGGCTCAACGTGGGATAACCGAATACTGTTTGAAGAAACGTTTTACCCGAACGACTCACTCAAGTACCGCGTGCTCTGCGTGGACCAACCGTTGGTACGAGTGGTGCGCAACATTTGCGGCAGCAGCAACCATGAATTCCTACCTCTGCCACATGATTCGCTTTCGTCTTGTACGAATCTGTTGACCGCCGCTGATATTGCCAATGTTGACAACGCGATTGAATCTCGTTTAACGCACTTCACGACCTCTTTCGGTACTATAACGCAATTGAAGTCTTCCATTGGAGAAATTCTGCGCTCTTCCATTTCAAAATGCCACAATTGCCACTCGCAAGAGAAACCCATTGTCGCCATCGAGTCCTACGTTCTGCACAAACTTTCCAAGCCGCTTCTCCGCCTGCTCTCGTCCCACCATGCGGCGGAAGACGTCCACTTCAACAAAGTCTGCAAGAATCTCCTCCTGATCCAACCCACTGACTTGAATATCGAACCGCGGTTTCAGCCGTTTTTGCCCCAAGCGCGCCAAGAATTTGCCAAATTTGGCGACTTGACCACGCCTTTAAGCAAACTCTATTGCGTTAAACGCACCTTAGCCTGGTTTTCCAACTTAGCGCTCACGGCCGATGACGTCTTGTCGATTCTTATCTTCCTAATCATCAAATCTCCCGTTGCCAACTGGAACGCGCAGAAAAGTTACCTTCAACATTTTCGATTTTCTCCTTTACTAAATACAGTCAGCGAATTCGGGTACTACATTGCCTCGCTAGAGGCCGCGCTTCAACACATCTGGTCTAACCAACTCCACCTACCGGAACTCATCGCTTCGTCGCTGCTGTTCGAACACGTGCGACGAAATGACTTTGATGCGCTGTGTTTAGCGCTTCAAAAGCGCACAAAAGAAGTCCCGAAGAAATGTCATCCACTTTGTCAATGTAACTCGTGTATCTCGTCAGTGTGGGACATCAACAATGAATTAGACGCGTCGGGGAAGTCCTTACTGCACCACGCTTGTTACTATGGCCATCCCCAGGTTGTGGATTCGTTAACGAAAAATGGGTTACATTTGGACCTCAAAGACTTCTATCACTATACACCCTTGCATTACGCGGCTTTAAGGGGTCATCAGCACGCGGTATTGTTATTATGTCACGCTGGGGCGGACATTAGCGTCGGGGATAAGGAACACAACACGCCGTTGCACTTGGCGGCGCTAGGTGGCCAAGACGCGTGTGTGAAAGCGTTGTTGTACTTTGCGGAACATGTCGGACAAGAGATTGATGTGAATGCGAAGAATACGATGGGGGATACAGCCCTGCATGTAGCGGCCAAATATGGGTATAGTACCATCATAGAGACATTGTTGGAACACGGGGCGGTATTAGAGCCAAATTTGTCCAAGTCGACTCCGGTGGACGTTGCGCAGAATCCGCAAGTGGCTGAATACCTGGTAGCACAATATACGTGCTTAAAGGAAGTGGGACAAAAACCGAAAGGCAGACAGGCATATAGGGACTTTTTGGGTAAATTTGTCATTGGTTGGAAGTCAAAGAAAAAGGAGGCGGAGGAAAGTGTTCAGAAAGTGACGAAATTGATGTTATCGATAGAAAGAGGCGATATTCAGCTCGCGTGCTTCTATTTGGGCTTTGATGGGCGCAGCACGCGGCCCATTGAAGTAAACGTACAAGATGCGCACGGAAATACGCCATTGTTGCAAGCTTGTATGCACGGACAGAAAGAATTGGCAGACACGTTGGTGAAACGGGGCGCGGATGTGAATGTGAGGAACCTTATGGGGCAATCGGCCTTGTTCCATGCGGTGAAATTGGGGCAAGTAGCTTTGGTGGACACGCTGCTGGAGGGCGGAGCGATGACGAATGTACCGGATTGCAGAGGCCAAACGCCCTTGCATTTAGCGGCGCAGTTGGGCAATTTGGTGCTGACGAGGAAATTGTGCGCCAAAAAGGCGAATGTTCTGAAGAAAGATTGGCGGCACCAAAAACCGTTGGATATTGCACAGAGGAGGGGACACGCGGAAGTTATCAAGTTTTTGATTGAGCAGGAGATTGTAGCTAGTGCGGGTGCATTGGGAATGCAGCCGACCCAACGTCTAGTCTAGAGAATTGAGTATTTTGAAAGTATATTCTATTTAGTGAAGACGGAAATATATTCGAAACTTGTGTAAAGTAGTGTCTTTAGTATGAAAAAATATGTGTTTATGCTTTGGCTACGCGGAAGGCAGAGAAAAGTTTTTAAAAGTCTTTCTTGTATGGATTTCTTGAAATAAATTCATTTTTCTAACCGTGGCTATAAGAGTGTACAGAAAACAGTATGTAGAAATATTGTACATACGTCGTGTGTACCGGAGCGCCAGATTTAAAAGAAAACTCGATTTGGAAGTGTAGAAAAAAATTGTAGCAATTGTGGCGTAGACTACTTTTGAACTCTCATTTTGTCAACAGTTATTTTTGTACATTTAATTACCTAGGTAGTATAGTCAATGGCTGGTCATGCTAAAATACTTCGCCAGACTCATAATTTAGCGGAAACCTTACATAGAGAAAAAAGAGATGAGCTTAAGCTAAAAAGTCGAACGACGGATTAAATCAATGACTGTTGAACAGAACGAGGGACAATGGCTGTTCTATTAATATTTTGTAATAAACCCGAGCAGCACTAAAGTCACTGCGTAAATAGGGAAAGCAGAGAAAAATTTTAACGGAAATTCACTATCATAATTGCACTTGTATCATTTTACTGCATTTTCCCATTGTTACATTTGCTCAATACGAGGTAAAAATGGATTAGCGTTTGTCATAACCGTTCCCTGTTTCAATCGTTTTTTTCCTCTCGAGTTGCAATAGTTACATAATTAACACAGGCTGGAACACTGAAGATAAGCCGCAGGCTGAAACGAACCGAAGCCGGTACTTGTCGAGCCGAGCCCAGCCAATCTAGGCTCAGCTTGAGCTGACGTAATGGTACTACTGGAGGATAACGTTTGGTATCGATAGACAAGTTTAATCGATAGTCTTGTTCGCACGTGGCGTGTATGTTTTTACAGGAACTTTAAACGAAGCACGCTGACAAGTTCTAAACATCTGAATCAACTTAAAGTAAGATCATTTAAATATTAATACTAAGTTTATGAAGTTACATTTCTCTATCTAGAAGTCCAACAATGAAACGTGGAAAAGGCAAAAAAGGAGGAGTAAAGATCAACCCAATAAAGCGGGCAAACCATTTGCGAAACAAGAAAGGCGGTGGACCTCAACAAAAATCTTCCAAATTCGCCCAGAAATCATCCAGGGTGACCGTTACCTCCAAAAACACTAAAAAGCAAGAGCAACGCACAGAGAAGTTGAAACGATTAAGGGAAACTTCCGCTTTTCGGAGACAGTTTGAGAAAAATGGCGAACAGGGGGATGAAAACGCAGACGAGATTGACGACAGCATCATGGACATGATTGATCCGGAAGATATATCCTATATCCAGCGTTCTGCAGGGTTAAAGTCGCGACCTAAACGCAAAAAGTCGGCTGAGGACGACGAAGACGTAGCTGACGAATATGAAGAAGTAGTCAGGAAGAAACGTGCTGTGGAAAAACCTAGGAAACCGATGCTGCCTATCAAATCCGCCGAAGGTTTGATTCCTCAAAGTGTGGAAATTAAAGAAGAAGACGAAGAAAAAGAAGAAGATGAACCTGAGTATGAAGAAGAACCCACGAAAGGTGAAGAAACTGCTGAAGTATTCACAGCCACCGAGCTTTACGCGCGTCGGCAAACCAAACTGGCCGACATGAAAATCCGTATTGGCTCGTTAGCTGCCAGTCTCCTGGAAAACCCTGAAGAAAGAGTAAATTCAAACGTTTGTTCCTTCTTATTAGAGTAAAAATCATTTATATCATCGTAGGTCACAAATTTGGGAAGTTTGGTGAAGTTACTGGATGATCCTGACCAAGAAGTGTATATTACAGTAAGGAAACTAGCGAGTCAAACTTTGGTGGAAGTGTTTCGTGACTTGGCACCGGGTTTTGAGATCAAACATACCAGCGAAGGCGGTAAACGTAAGTATTTTGGATTCTAAATGGAATTTTTTTCTAACGTGTACTTTTGTTGCAGTTAAAAAGGACACTGCCAAGGTTTATGCTATGGAAGACAGCCTTTTGAAGCAGTACCGTGTCTTCTTGAAGAAGTTGGAAGAATTCTTCTCGATATTCAAGCGAAAAGGCAAAGCTAATCAGAAACCCGTCACTGAGGTATGAAGAAAAAAAAACATGTGTTCATTCTTTGGCGTTGAAGCACCAAAGGAAGCTGTAGGAATCTATGTGCCTTAACATATATATGTAATATATGGGTTTTCACTTGTTATCAGGCGCAAAGGCGTGTGGGAGTATTCGCATTGAAGTGCATGGGCGAGCTTCTAACTTCTCTGCCGTATTTCAATTACGCGAAAAACATCGTTCAAGCAATGGTTCCGTTCGCGGGCCATATGGATGACGAGATCCGTAAGCCTGTGTGTGATTCCTTCAAGAAAGTCTTCAAGGAAGACAAAAGAGGCGAAATTTCACTTCACGTTGTGAAGCAGATCAATCATTTGATAAAAAACGAACGCCATCGTCTCCATCCGGATTGTTTGGTCACGTTCTTGTCCCTAAGGCTTCACGACATTAACTTGGATAAGGAGCAACAAGAAGAAATTGCCAAGCATCGAACAATGAATAGGAAGCAAAAGTTGCTGGCCCTTTCTAAAAAAGAAAGAAAGGTAAAGTTGCACGTGAACTGCGCAATTCTTTGCTTGTCCCATTTTCTTACAACCTGTGAGTTATTTGTTACGGTTAGAGGAGTAAGAAGACCGACAGACTGCAGAAAGAACTTGTTGCTGCCAAAGCCGAAGAAAGTAAAGAAACGAAAATCAAATTCTTCACCGAAGTGACCAAGACGGTTTTCACTGTCTATTTCCGTGTCTTAAAAATGGGAGTTCGCTCAGGACTGTTGGGCGTGGTATTAGAAGGCTTAGCCAAGTAAGTGGAGTAAAAAAAAATACTTTCTTATTTTCTTATTTTTTGTTCTATAAAGGTTTGCTCATGCCATAAACGTTGATTTCTTCACGGATTTGGTTTCCGTGTTAAGCGGACTCCTAGCGTCGGACAAATTAGATTTGCGTCAGTGCCTGCAGGGTGTCCAAGTTGTCTTACGGATTTTGTCCGGACAAGGCGAAATGCTGCTTATCGATCCTCTGCAGTTTTACGGTCATTTGTACAGACTTTTGTTAGATGTTACGGCTGGTATGTCTTTTTAAAACGCTTTTGTTGTAACATGTTGATAAAGTTTTCTTTTCTCTTCGCAAATTTAACTCAGGTTATTCACATCCTGTCACGCCAATTGTGTTAGACTCTTTGGATGCGATGTTGATCCAACGACGGAAGAAAGTGTCTCAGCCACGTGTTTTGGCGTTCGCTAAGCGCGTTGCCACCATTGGCTTACAAATGCAGCAGAACGGAGCCATCGCTATGATGTCCTTTATGCGACAACTGCTAATGGTATATAAAAGCTTGTTTTACGCGATACTTAACTATTTTCGGTGCAACTAGACACATCGGTATACCGAGCTGCTCTTAGACCCTGATAGTGGGTCAGGTAGTGGTATATTTATGCCGGAATTACCCGATCCTGAACATTGCAACGCGGGCAGTACGGCGTTATACGAATTGCACCCTTTAACAGTAAGCACACGAAATGTAATCGTGTTTTGTCTGATTTTTTTTTCTTACTCTCGTAGCGGCATTTTCACCCGACTGTACGTAAGTACGCTCAGCACGTTCTTCTGAAGCTGCCAGCCAACGGAAACGGAATTTTACCCTTGGACTTGTCTAGAAAGTAAGCTAACTATTTTTTTCGATTTTCTTAGTAATTTTATCGCCATTTTCTAGTGTTCTCTGAATAATTTTAGAGCATGTGAGAACATGTTAGATAGTAGTGCTGTCTTGTGTGTGCATATACTTTTTATTAACTTTCACGTTACAATTTTCAGAACGCCGACGCAGTTGTTCGATGACTATGATGGTAGTTACGTGGCATTCAACCCACCAGTGGCGCCACCCGAGCCTTCAGCCAAGATTGCAGCCCATTTAAAAAAGTTTTCTTCTGCAAAAACAGAATGGACTTCTTTGGAATTTAAAAAACAGTGTGAAAAATTTTTAAAAGAGGTTAAATAAAGCAAATACACACAGGCTTCGCTAATTTGATAGCATTATTTTTAGTTTTTATTATTTTTTGTTGCGGTGAAGAAGGGCTTCAGAGGTGTGCCTTTGGGTCTTTCAAGTACGGAGACCTTGAATGGTCAATTTTTATCGAAAACTTCCATTATGGTTGCAAGTAGCATAAGGCGGGATAGTTTTAGACAACTGCAATTGCAAAACATGAGCGAAGGATTAATAATCTCCAAAGAATAATTATTCATTAATAATCTCAGTGACTTTGCTGCAAATATCCTAATATGACCGTTACGTACCATCCATTGACAAGAACCTCTATTATCTAAATAAAATTAACGAATCTATTATTGAATTTTATATTAATGGATTATTAATATTTCTCCAGTTTTAGATGCAAAAGTAGCCGTTCCTATTGTAAGCTGGAGCCATCTATTGGTGAACTGGGATGTCAGAAAGGTTACTGCATGTGTGTGTGTGAAGTAGAAGTTGTGAAAATATCTTAAAAGAACACACTGCGGAGGTTTGCGACTAAAAATGTCAAATTCTCATTTGTTTTTACCGTCGGGCTTTATTAAAGCTCCGTTGATGAATGGCATTGGACGATTTGTTCCCCAATTACAGAGAGTAACAATCAAATTTTGCAAAAGCCACGGCGACAGTCATGGAGTTCGGTAAAAACAAATAGCTTTAGTAGTTCTTGGATATAATATATTTTGTATGGTCTATTTTGCGTCTGAAGGCAATTTGTTGAGTCGGATTTATTGGATTTCGCCAAACATAATCCGAGTGTTGTGGTATATTTGAAACCCAGACGACACCGAAGCCCTGTCGCCGTAGCGGAATACTGTAAGAATTTCTAGCAGATTATCATTTATAAACTTATTGACATTTCGTTAATTGTGTGTTTTCTCGGAACAGTAAATGGAGAGCGCGATAGCCTTTCATTGAAGAATATGTCTAGGGAAGAAGTTTTGAAATGGTTGGAATATATTCGCGGCAAAACAGGATTCCCCATTATTCGATTTAGGAAATCCCAGCATACAGATTTTCCTACCATTCAAGGAGTTTGGACGCCGTTCACGTACCAAAGCCCAGAAAGAAATTTGGATAATTATCCCAGTGTAAGGCTTTTGTAGTTCGTAAATCTGCAATTAATTAATTTTGGTTTGGCAATTTTAGGAAGAGTTCTCGAAACCGCTTGTCATACCACAAAGCGCTACCGAGCAACTTTTGGAGATTTTCGAAAGGTCACAACAAAGTGGAGTCAATTTGCACGACACTAGAGCAGAATAATATTGTGTTTTTTAGTTAAATAAAAGAAATACAAGTTGTAGCATTTCATGTAACACGAATGGCACACGGCACATGCGTTCTTTCCACTTATACCGTATTCATGCGCAACTTCACTTAATAGCCAAGGTCACCCGTAAGGATACACTTCTAGCTGGAGTTGATGGGACTGGCCAATCGAAACACCGATGCCTCATGTCCCACCGAATTATAGTAACAATAATCAAATAATAAATAAGAATGACGCCATATCTATCAAGTCAACTGGAACTCGTGTTGCACACTTGGAAATCGATAGAAATGTAATGTCACAACATTCCGCACGTTGTAGATTTTTTTTATGTAAAAAATCGAGTGACATTTTTTGAAATTATTATCCCTAAAGTTGAAGTCACATTAAAAAACCTGTGGATAATGAGTTCGCGCGGCTCATCTAACTTCAGAATTTTTTGTTCTTAAAAAAATATAAAAAAGCTAAACGTGGCGATTTGATGACCTTTTTCGATTCTTGCGTTTTGCGTAAGTTTCAAGCCTAATTTCGAAATTAGCCACGCCACTAAAAAGTTTGAGGTTGATGCTTTAGAACGTTGTGCAAAACTTGTATACCGCAAAATTATATTGGTTAGAAAACCGGTAAAATATTGAGATCGAAAACTTGTTTCCAAATACTAGACAAAGGAAAAATACTACTTCAATAGCTGTTTCAATACGATAATGGTTGGTAAAAACTATCATATATAGTCGGTAAATCGTCAAGTGCAGTCCGTAAGATTCCCCAAATTTTTGGCCACGAATTTTTTAGCTCGACCGTGTCCTTTTGCAATTCTGTTCGTAAGAAACTGGACTGGCAGATACATAAAAACCCTGTCAGTGTCCCAGACACTTTAGAACAATAATGTTGAGTTTGCCTTTGAATTTCGCGCTCGGATTTCGTGCCGATGTCGCAACTTTAGGGACGTGTTCTGAGAATGATTGCACAATGCATATGAAAGCGGCGCTACGATAGCTTACCAGGGGTACTCCACTACCCCACCTTGGTAGTCCTGTTCTCACTTCTTTTCCGTGTAGTGTGGTGCATGAAAACTCAGCATCATGAGGTAAATTCCATTGTTTTTCATCGAAATTCGCATGGATTTCTTAACCATTGTTGACCCAAACCTAGGCAATTATTATTTAACGTAGTATTGATGAACCAAACAAGTTTTAGTGCCGTTATTTATTTATTTTCACCCAAAATTAAAGGCGTGTGCGGTGTGTTGTGGCAATGCATTGCATCGACCACACGTCCATCCTTCGTTTCGCAACTTTCAAACTTTGATCTACTGTTTCAAATTTCTTGTGTACGACGCAAAAACAGGATTTAGTTTTATGGTGTCACTGACAGTCTTGATGTGTAAGAAAAAGTGAATTTTGGGAAGTTTAAGTAACTACATGTCTTGTTTCCATTTATAGTAACTTGCGCCTGCAGAAGAGGCTGGCCGCCTCTGTGATGAAATGTGGCAAACGAAAAGTATGGATGGATCCTAATGAAATCAACGAGATTGGCAATGCCAACTCCCGTAAGTTGCCATCTATATTTTTTTGTGTTTGTCGTGTAACTATTGTGTGTAATAGGTCAGAATATTCGTAAATTGGTCAAGGATGGTTTGATCATCAAGAAACCCGTAGCCGTCCACTCGCGTGCTCGCGTTCGTAAAAACACTGAAGCCCGCCGTAAGGGACGTCACACCGGTTTCGGCAAGCGCAAGGGTAATTTTGCACCTACTAATAATTACTGTCCATCTTCATAGAGCTGCGTACTGTTGGGATACTCAAATGTTTCTTTGTAAAGGTACGGCCAATGCGCGTATGCCCCAAAAGCTTCTCTGGATCAGGCGTATGCGTGTCTTGCGTCGCCTCTTGAAACGATACCGTGAGGCCAAGAAAATCGACCGTCACCTGTACCACGCTTTGTACGTCAAGGCCAAGGGTAACGTTTTCAAGAACAAGCGTGTCTTGATGGAATACATCCACAAGAAGAAGGCTGAGAAGACCCGTACCAAGATGCTGTCCGATCAAGCCGAGGCTCGTCGTAACAAAGTTAAGGAGGCCCGCAAACGACGTGAAGACCGTATTTCCCAAAAGAAACAGGAAATCCTTCAGGCTTTCCAGAAGGAGGAAGAGGGCAAGAAGTGAAAGGGGAGGCCAAGTGATGTGTATATGGTTTAAATACATCTGGTTTTCTCCAAAGTAGCTGCTCTTTTAACTTGGTAGTCACGTTCTTACAAATGAGCAGGGTAAAAACTTGCTAAATTAAGGAACTGTAAAGCTTCACTCTCTAGTAGATGTTCGTAACCGGTGGTACGCTTACCCATTGAGAGGATCGGAAGCATTTTAAGGGGTACGGGACCTTGGGTATATAAACACACTATTTCGTTGAATTTATAGTATTGGTATGCGGGGAAAGAACGTGAAGAATCACAGGTCTTAATTAAAATTACTGGCTGTTTTTAAGAGTAGAAGCGAAGCTTGTGTTACATTACAGACAAACTCGTCATTTATGGCCGATTTTGCCTGTAATTTTATGTTTCCACTTAAAGCTAAGGTGCGCATTACCGTGATATAGGAGATCCAAATGCATCCAAATGCTAAACTGTGTCAGTAATTTCGCCAAAAGTGTTCATGATTTCCTTAAACAATCTCAAGCGAAAAGTTTTGGATCCTAATATCAGTACACATCGTCAAGATTTTCTTTTAAAAGTTTTTTGTAACTGTATAAAAAGTGAGTCAAAATTCACTTCGCAGAAAAGCAATTCCTAACATTCGATCGCAAAGTTCACTAGGTACACTTGAAAGCATTTTTTTTTAACGTAAATGGATTCAAATCCGATGTTTTGTTTTGGAGTTGTCGCCTAAGAATTTTCAGGAAACTATTCAGGTGACAAATCCGAAACTAACCGACGAGATTTGAATCCCGTTTTCGCTTATAAATTACGTAAAGGGTGCTTTAGTGTACCTTGATTTCGTATAGTTAAACATGCTTTTCACAGAAAAAGTTGACATCTTTTCCGCTTTTTAGAAATTGACTAAAAACATTTGGAAGAAAAACTGGACGATATGCACTAGCTTTTATAACCTAAAACTTTACTGTTGAGATTTTTTTAATGAAATAGTGAGTAGTTTTGGCAAAATCGCTGACGCCGTTTAGCATGTTTCCCCTTTACCACAGTTATACCGTAGCCTTACGGACTTCCGACAAGTCCCGTACCGGAACTAGGGACAGAAGTTTACTAGGTTTACTATGTCACTATATCCACTGTAGTCTACGGAATTCCCAACTAAGATACAATAAAAAAATATTAAGTTGAGGACGGTGGAATATATCCTTCGTCATGAAATTTTCTCGATGTTTTGCTGCTTGACTATCTACGTAATCAGAACGTATTAGTATTACGTATTACTATGATACTTTGTATTCGTTTATTGTACTCTCTAAAGAATGTCAACAGGGTTGCCACCTAAAGCGGCCAATACCGCAGAAGCCCGACTGGCTTGGGGCAGACAAGGACCAAGTACTTCTAGTAATAACGGCTCAGTTTTCACCGCGGACTGGAAGTCCATGAGCGACACTTTTCCGTCTGCGTCAATGTCTAGTAATTTAAGTGCGACTTCCGACAAATCACGCGCTCCTTCTTCAGGATCGTCTTCAGCAGCTCCTGGGCCGTTCAATCTTCCGCTTGGTTCGCCACTAGCTTGCGATTCGCTGCGTTCCGATCCACCTTGTCGAGATGCTACTCCTTTGCTTCCATTTCCGTCTGAAGACGGGCGAGGCGTGGGCGTCGCTAGGCGCGAAGTGGCGATTCCGCGTTTTCTGCCTCGCGCTGTCGCAACGGGTTGTCGTAGACTGGATTTGAGAAGTTGAAACATGTCGTCCCGCGTAATGAAACCGTCTCCATCCAGATCATAGACTTGGAAACAGTAGTCAGCTTGCTCACTCAGGGTTCCTTTGAGGAAGATTGACAGGCCGGCTAACCACTCCGGAAGGGAAACCAAGCCATCCGAATCATGGTCAAAGTACCGGAACATCCGATCGAGCAACGTGTCATCGCTCATGTCCAACGCTGTGTGGAGGACATCCCGGAATTGTGATCGGTCCATTTTCCCCGTTTCTGCGAGAATAAATCAACGTAAACAAAAATGCGTTACTAAGACAATACAAGCGAAAAACAAAACATTATGACATTTATTAAGAGTCGGAATTGAAGTTTACATGAACAGTTCAAAATATAACCTGTTATTTTGGAGAATATTCGGGATAAAGCAGCCGCTTCAATGGTCGTGAACTTGGACGCCATCATAGGTCGCGAGGTCGAAGCAGTACTCACAGCAACACCAGACGAGCTCCCTTTAGTAACTGGAACCCTTCGCGTCCTAACCTTCTTCATAGTAGGCAATTAAGGTTTTATTCACACTTCAACGAGCCCCCTTCTATTGTTACATATATGACACTTGCAAACGCCCTTAAAATCGTATCGATGAAACTTTGCCCGACACCATGGTTACCTTACTTCCCACGACGAATGTTAGAAAACGAGCCTGGGGAAGCTTAACTGCGCTTGGCCGAGCCAACCGTACTTGCTCCGGTCTGTTCTTTCCTATTTGGCTATCGCGTACTCGCTCTCTTTTATGCCCGTCGTAGCAAAACTTCTCATCCTCGAATTTTCTTTACATTAAAGATTTCCCATCTGCTGTTAAAGATTAGTAGTCTTGAAAGGCAAATACCTCAAATATTTAACAAAGAACGAGATTTAATAATTTCAGACTGGAAATGGAGCGGTAGTAATTGCCGTTTACATTCCATACACAATAATTAATGTTTCGCGTAGATTTTTATCTAAATTTCCCAAAAATTTATATGTTGAAAGCGCTATCAGATACCCACCGCAAAAATCCTTATACGTAGATTGAGGCATCGATTTCATTCACTTTGTTACATGAATCGGTTTCATTTAAAATTTCTCCTAATAGATGGCGTTCACATGCAGCTGAAGGCAAAAAGGCTCTCAAGGTCTATTCTCCTGTGCTTACCTTATAGGAAAATCGCCCTTATGGGTATTGCCAATATGGCCATGCGTGGGTAACGCCTTTTGAAACGCGTGAAAAGGGAAGGGCCAGTCACTCAGGCCCAAACTGTTGTCCTATGTGTCAAAGGGAGCCGTCATGGCAGTGTTTTGCAGTGGCAATTTTAAACTGTTCTATGTAAAAAACGACTGAACTGATTCGAAAACGTGATAAACAAAACTCTTCGCCATGTTTCGTTGTATTCCCATGTTCAAAGGCTGTAACAGGCAAGTGGAGTATGTTGACAGGCGACATTGTTCCCTTCCTAGTGTACCCGAAGAATTATGGCGCTATTCCCGTAGTTTAGAAGAACTTTTACTCGATGCCAATCACATCAGAGACTTACCCAAGGTAAAACCATCCTCAAAATTTCACATTTCTTTGTATTTTCAGAGGCGTACGAAGAAGCTCACGCACAAGTGAGTTCACCAACCTTTCAGAAACGCCAATCATACCAAGGATAACAATTCGCACGCTCGAAACTACTTACTAACGTAAATTACCTTACAATAACAGCATCTACTAACTTTTGTCTCATTAGAAATGTTCCAAAGTGGACAGTAAACCAAATTTATCCTGTTTCATGCTTTGGTTTAGCTCCTAAACAAATCTTGGCCGGATTGTGACCTTATTCACCTCATTTATCGTGTCTAACATTGAACTAAAACGTTGCAAACCTTCACAACACACTACTACAATCTGTTTCTATTTGTAGAATTTTTTTCGACTTCAAAAATTGCGGAAATTGGGTCTCAGCGACAATGAAATTCAGCGCCTGCCGGCCGACATTCAGAATTTTGAAAATCTCGTCGAGTTGGACGTATCACGCAATGGTAAATATCGTCCGTTTTTAAAATCCATCCACGCGTAATCTACTTCCGCTATCAAGGTTTAGTCGTCTGATAAGTGAGTGATTAGTCTGAGCATTTTGCCGTTTTAATCACTGTTTTCCAGTCGCCATTTATCTGATGAGGCTAAAGCTCAGATTGTGTTGGTAGTACAGGATTGTAACGTAGCGTAGGCAACGATAACGGTAAAGATTTTCACATCACTACGGGTAAAACGAAATTTGGACTAGTCTCACCTGGTTTGGATCCGTAGGCAGGTGCGTGAGCCTTTTACCGGATATAGCACTTCCGGCTCGTCTTTAATCCGAACTCGATATATTTGGACCCAACAAGAGAAAGGGAAATTTGCTTTGGCAAAGATGCAGATTTTTTTAGATGAAAGTGGTCGACATCCGCGAGCTCGTGTTACGTGTCCAAAGGCAGAATTCTTATAGTTTTTTTTTTAGATTGGCCTTTTTGGGAAGTCAAACTTTCAACGAACACGTTTTTGTTAAAATTCTTAAGGAGTTGTAAGGATGAAGGAATGATTTTTGAGGGTTGTTTGTCGCTTTTAGTGAGTGCAACATGAGTAGTTTCGTAGTAAAGTACTTTGACTCCCTAGCGAGACGCTTTTTGTTTACATGCTAATGAAGTTCCGTTTACGCATGTCAACGTATTGTTGAAGTGGCTTTTGTGGGTGTTTTTGCCCAAGGTATTCAATCAAGCATACAAGAGACAAAAAGGCAAATATGGAGAGAGAAAACAGTCAGGCAGTAATAGTCACTAATTTGTGCATTTAGAAAAAAGGCCCACGGAAAAAATGAAAGTCGATGAGCACTTAAAATGTAATAAGAAAAAAATAATTAAATAAGGAACGCTGTCGACTACGAGAACTCACTATTGTAGCGAAATGAAATTATATTACATTACTAGACGTAACAATGATGTGTTATTTCCAGACATTTTAGCAGTTCCGTACTTTCCTTGTTGGGTAAATAAAATACTGTAATATAATATAAGAATATACGAATAAATAGTATAAGAATTCTGAGAAAATCCTGGAATATCCTTTGAAAGAGCACGTTGTGTGTCCCATAGTGTATTGACATTAATTGCTGCAATAGCGTTATTATCTTTGTAAGATTTTATTGTCGAGTACCTGTAATAGTGATAAAATATTGCAAGATAAGAGTCATTACAATAAATGTCCGTTATTTCGCAGCTTGTATTGAGAATGGCTGCGCGTTTTTTTTTCATTATTACGCGCTGTATCAATGAAGCTAAACACACTATTCTACTTTATAAGCAAATTTGTCTGCTTTAAGTGTTTACCCACTGGTTTTCGCAGTCATGAGCCTTTAATTGACTGTGATTTCCATTTTGAGGTTTTGGGTGGCGAAAGCACGGTTTCAGTTAAGTGTTAAACTCTAGTGACGGTGAAATTATGATAGAAAAGGGCCCCTTTGTTAGAATCTCCAACAGAGGATACTCGAATTACGATGTTCTCGATTTGTTATGATTTTGGGGTGAGATAAAGGTATTCGTCATGTAATGACAGCTCGGGTTACGATAACATTTATCTGAAAAGGCTTTGGTCTTACAATTGTACCTGAATAGATACCCATTTCATGTTTTGGCGCTCTTTTGGTGTAGATTAAGGCCACTGTATATCATTTCTCTTATTTTACATTGATGAAATGGGGGAAACGAAAAAATTGCGTGCCATTTTTCCGTAATTGTTGCATTTTTTGGATATTTTTTACCAAAATTTGGAAATTAATGGTAGCCTACATAGAATCTAACGTTGAGAATTTTCGAAATTCTGATTTTTTTAAAAAAGCAAACAAATTCCTTGAACTATTGTAAATTAATTTTGCCTTTTTCAAAGATATCCCTTCGTAAGATTCCAGGGATTATCAACTGAATCTTTACACACAAGATTACTTCAAGAACAATGACTGGTAAATGCAAAATCATCGACGCAATTTTTCCGTGCAATCGTCCAAAGAGAAGGGCGGTATACAATGGTCTTAACAAGCATAATTGACGTGAACAAAAGTAGAAAACTTTCCGGAGGAGTTTAGTTATGAAGTGGTTAACACCGTCCAGTAAAACTGTAATAAAAAGCTTTTCTTGAAAAACATAGCAACGCTGAATAGTCGATTTCTTCATTTGGTTGAATAACTAGCTTTTGACCAACCAATTTGATTCACTGTGCCCAGATAAATAACAGATTGAGACTGCTCCAAGCCGCTTGACGGATCAGAATCTGTTTTTGCTGCAGAAGCTCAGATTTAATTTCGACATTTGCTTCATGGCGTGGCATTGGGAACGCAGAGGAATCTTTGGCATGGTTACCGTTATTTTGCCGGCAATAACGTCATTTCCGGTCGTAGTTACAAGCCATTTAAACAGTTTGTGCCAGAATGCAAGAATCTAATGTGTTTTCCGAAAAAACGCTTCCTGAACTGAGAAATGCAGCAAAAATAGTCCTACCAATTAAAAGTAATTCGGTGGAAAATATTCAATGAAAAGTTTTGAATCCAATGTAAGAATAGAATAACCGCAAATTCTAGACGTACGATGGTCGAAATTTATTTTTTCTCGACATCAATGTATTGCAATATTAACATTGTTCTTGTTGCCTTTCCTAGACATTCCTGACATTCCGGAAAGCATTCGTAACTTGAAGGTGCTTCAAACCGCCGATTTTAGCAGTAACCCAATCCCGAGGTATGCAAGAGTCAAGCAATCTTGTTGAAGCTTAATCGTTTTCGTGCTTTATACTTCATTAGATTGCCGGCAGGTTTTGTACAGTTGCGTAATTTAACAGTATTGGGATTGAATGACATGTCCTTAACGTCATTGCCGCCTGATTTCGGTTCGCTGTCAAGTTTAGTCTCGGTTGAATTGAGAGAAAACCTGCTCAAGACGTTACCAGATTCAGTGGCGCAGTTGACCAAGTTGGAACGACTTGACCTCGGAGACAATGACATTGATAGTTTGGTAAACATGAAATACAGAGAAAAAAAAGATCGTGACCACACATTAATTTTTTTCCGTTTTATAGCCCCCTGTAATTGGTAGCTTACCCGCCTTGACTGAACTTTGGCTCGACCACAATCAACTCTCAGTTTTACCGAAAGTAAATACTTTCAACTTACAGTATTTTTTAAATAGAACACAGTTTTTAAACATTCTTTTCTTGTAGGAATTGTGCAACCTGAGGAATTTAGCTTGTTTAGACGTTTCCGAAAACCGTTTAGAATGCCTTCCGGAAGAGATTGGTGGCTTGTACAATTTGACCGATCTCCATCTCTCCCAAAATTTCTTGGAAAGCTTGCCAGACAGCATAGGATGTCTAACGAAGCTTACCATTTTAAAAGTTGACCAAAATCGATTGACGCAGCTTACGCCAGCGATAGGAAAGTAAGTGAGGAACAGCTTGCGAAAGTGATTTACGCTCGTCTTTCGCCTGCGTGACGTCTTAAATGACTCTAGGGATGAACAGAAATTTAGTGTATGTTGAGACTTGACGTGTTGTTAATCTTTTGCTTGGTATCCGTAGATGTTCCTGTCTATTGGAATTAATTCTAACGGAAAACTTCCTCACGTCCTTGCCCGCCTCGATAGGGCAAACGAAGCTGACCAACTTGAACGTAGACAGAAATCGATTACAGTACTTGCCGGTTGAAATTGGTAAGCAATTATAACTTCTAACACTGAAGAAAAATTCCGATAATTTAAGAAAATTAATATTTAAAATTAATAGTACCTTAATTCAGTCTGGAGTGAAATCCGTAGACTTTTTTGGAACATAATGCAATGAATGTTGTTTATATTAGCATGTTTGAAAACAATAGTGACGTAATTATTTATTGTTATTTATTATTATTATTATTATTATTAATGAATTTTCAATTATACAGGTGAGCTGAAATCGCTGAGCGTTTTGTCATTGCGGGACAACCAGTTGATTAAAATTCCGGACGAGCTGGGCCATTGCCGAGAATTGCACGTTTTAGACGTGTCGGGCAATCGATTGCAATTTTTACCCTTTTCTTTGGCCTCCTTGCCCTTGAAAGCAATTTGGCTCTCAGAAAACCAAGCGCAGCCACTGCTAGCTTTTCAAACCGACACGGATCCGGAAACAGGAGACCAAGTGTTAACTTGTTTTCTCTTGCCGCAACTTGAACTGCGCCATACCGACGGTACAATTTCCGCTTTTCTTTTAGACGTTTTAACGTTTAGCCAAACGAGTTTTTGTTATCGTATACGACGTACTTTTCCCGCACTATAATTCCAAAGCTATACTCTTAACCATTCTGGGTAAATTTGACGTCTCCTTTCCTTTTGTGACTTTTTAGTCAATTTTACGTTGACAAGATATGGGAGTTTTCTAAAGATTTATATGTAACCACATTTTGCACCTAATTTCTTACGTTTTTAACCGTTGGGCTCGTGTTCTTTGTTGATTCGTATGCTTTCAATTCTTTATTGTATGGGGTATTCACGGTTGATCTGTTTCGCTTCGTTATCTCCTTTTTCGTTCCGCCTGGGTTTTTGTGGCCTTCTGTTGTTTAGCACCTCCTTCTTTAAGACGATGGGCGTGGGCGCCTTTACGAAACTTGAAAAGGGAAGAGAGTAGGGAAGAGCAAGCTTCCAACGTCACGTGGGGGTGGCCAAGTGCGGAGTCTTTAGTCTCAGGTGGTTTTGTTGGTCTAGTTCTCATAAATGCAGTCCTGTACAGTCATTTCACGTAGAATGCGAACTTTAGAAAACTTTACGTTTTGGAAGATCTTAAAGAATCTTCAACTTAATCTCGACAGATCTCGAAAAGAGAAACCGAGTTACAATAGTTACTCTTCGCTTATTCAATCCACGAACGACAAGTGAATTGAACATGTTGAAACATGTACCTTTCTTGATGTGTCCGGATCACACGGTGATATGTTGTATAGAGGGCGACGCCGTGTGACTCGAATACATTCCGGCTCTTAAAGGGCAATGGACAAAAAAAACTTTATCTTGTAAAAAAGAGCGAAAAATCTAGTTTTTGGATAGAAGTTTCTTTTTCTCAGGTGCGAAATAATAACGAAGATATTTAGGAAATAAGAAATCTGAAATTCACATTTTCCCTCCGTGACGTCACGCTTCTCATGGGCGGGAAAAGGCCAAAACTTTGGGAATAAATATCTCCAGAACGGCTGGTCAGGAAAATCGAAACAAAATTCTCTATTCCTGGAATAATGTGTTATAATAATCCATGAAAATCTCTAAATGCGTTTTTGGTGTCCATTGCCCTTTCAATTCAGCTTCGTATTACGGAATACGTTGCTTCCGTAAAACGTATTAGAGTGTGTTTCCACTGCTAACCTAACCCTGGTGTGGTGTTAACCGTAACACGTGGGGATCCAGCACGCGTTTCCACTGCTACGTAAAACAGATATCGTGTTAAGATTAATATCGAATTTCCGAACCTATTGATCATTGATATCGTCCAGTCGGATAATATTAGGTAATATTTTGCGACAATGTTTACAAACTCGCAGATACAAAACCAACTTGTAAAAAGAGACAGTGAAATTTCATTATCTCCCCAAATGCTTATTAAAAACTTGGTCTCTTCTGCTCCCCAGTTGATCCGTTTTCGCTTTGGGTCACTCATTATGAATCTATGTTTGCAGTACAGAAGTTAGAAATAGTCCTCGTAAGCAATATTTATAAATACAATAGTATATTTACGTTCTATATTCTGGAAAACACTTAAGTAAAAGGGTAAGTACAGCTTCATAAAAAGAGCGTTTATTTACTATACACGTGACCCCCTCTCAAGGCGTTGCGTAGTAGCTTCGTAACACGAAACTGAGGTGTCTAACACAGCAGCAAAAAGGGGTTAGCTGGCACGACGACTAACACGACTTGTAACACGACTTTGCCTAGTGGAAACAGTCGTGTTAACTGATCCGTGTTACTTTTGGTCCTTAACACGGGTTAACTTTGCAGTGGAAACACACTCTTA
>JAHZNP010000853.1:0-34360 GCA_020615345.1 Triops cancriformis
TTATTCCATTATGTTATGTGAAAGTAAAGAAGATGTGGTTTTTTATCTCGAGTATGATGTAAACGAGAAAAGATTATTGATTGACATGTTACGTAAAGGATATCAAGTAGAAATCCCATTTGAGCATGGAGGCGTTGTTCTTGCTGATGGAAAAACTGTAGCCCTTACTTGTCCATCCGAGTTTTGTATGGAAGAAAAATAGCTTCTCCCTAATTTATCTAATGCCTTAAAAATGAAGGAAAAGCGTTTCTATAGAATTTGTATGGATGAAGAAAACGTTGTACGATTGAGTATTGATGTTAAAAACAGATGAAAATAAATACAGTTGCGAATTATAAAACGGTTTCTTTATTTACAACATAGCGACATTATTTACATTTAAAAATAAAAATACAAAATGGGGCATGGGGTTAGCCAGACCAAGCAGCAGCGCAGGGCCCCAGGATGAAAGAACACCGACGCGCAGGGCCTACGGCCGCGCAGCTCCCAGCATTGCAGGCCAACGGCCGCGCAACTCCCCACGACCGCGCAGGGCCTACGGCCGCGCAGAGCCTACGGCCGCGCAGAGCCTACGGCCGCGCAGGGCCCCAGAATGCAGTATCCCATATATTAATACTACTTCCTTCTTCCAAGCCCGTCCCTACTCCCAAGCACAGTTTTAAAACTGGAACGAGTTCTTTCTTGTGTGAATATTCGTTTTCACTTTACTGCCCTACTTGTTCTAGTTCATTGTTAAGACTTCTCCGGCAACTTTTCATTGTAATCAATGCAATGAAGAATTTCAAGAAAACCACCTCAGCAGCAAGCAAAGCTTCTACCATGAGCTTCCCATTGAGACAGTTGCGTAACCTATTAGAAAATCTTGGATTGCCCTAGTATTTAAACCATCGGTTTTCGAAGCCCAGAGACCCAAAGCTTATTAGTGATATTTACGATGGTAACCTTTATGATGAGTTCCAAAATGGCGTGGTAATGGACAAAGAAAAGTGCGCCATATCACTTACAGTTAACACGGATGGTGTTCCGCTATTTCAGTCGTAGGATTTCAGTCTCTGGCCTGTATAGTGCATGATCAACGAGCTGCCAGTATGGCTTCGGAAAAAAACATGTAAGGGTTACTACTTTATGGGCGGGATATGGAAAACAGCAATTACATGTTATTATGCAATCATTTGTCCGATAAATTTTGCACCTGTCGAATGTTGGTTTCAGTTGGCTATAAAAAACGACAGAATTGGTCACGTTAATTCAAAGGTCTTTCTTCTCATGTACTCCGTTGACAGCGTAGAAGGACCGACATAGAGGGACTCAAATTGTGCAGTGGTTACCATGGTTGTTAGTGGTGTTGCACAAAGGGGAAAACGGTATACAAAGGAAGACGATCAGTTCAAAGCTATCCATTCATTCATCTACATTTGTTACCTCCACGATCCGATAAAAAAGTAGACAGGCATTACAGGCAAAAGCAAGGGGATCGATTATATAAGGCGTGCAGTGCCCATCACCGGTGAGTGAAATAACACATTGGTGGTAGATCACCAGCCAACAAAAACACATTAGATCCTCGAAAAATACACATTAGATGATCTGGAGAGCCTTGGGGCAACCTCCTACGGCTGCGCCATGTTAGATTCTGAACGAATATATTTCGGTTCATGGGTAAGACATAGGGAACCACAGACACGGTAAGTGGAGGTATCCGGGTTAAGAACTGAAAGTTGAACATATTACTAATAAATCTCACAGGTATATTGGCATAACATCTATGTTAGCGAAATTAACGGAAGACTTGCATAATTTAAACCACTTGCTAACACAAGTGTCTACCGAGGTCACGAAATGAAAGGACTCACTGGAAGGCCTCAGATTGGAGGAACTTTTTTATCTTTTATGGACCGATCGTTTTATACGAAAAAGTTGGCTTGCCTTATTTTCAAAACTCTCTTTTTATTATCTAAAGCAATCTATACTTTGACAAAGCCAGCAATATCCCAGTTTGATCTCTACACCGCACACGATACCCTGATCAATTTTGTTAAGAACTTCGAATTTTTGTACGGCAATAAACACTCCAAGTCAATGTGCATCAAATGCTCCATGTATCAGATTTTGTAGCCAACTGGGGACCGGCGTAGGCGTATTCAACCCACATATTCGAAAACGAAAACGGAGTTCTTCTTAAGCTGTTCAAAGGTATTCTGAATGTCAATGTTCAGATAATGAATAAGTTCTGGAAATGTATATTATAAGGAACCACATTACTTCCTTAAGTGAGAAAGGTGACGAAAACGACAAGGTAGCAATGGATTTTGCTGCACGTATGGCAGATTTCAAGGAGCGAGGTCAAGAATGAGAAACATGGAGAAACAGTCTTTGTGTATTTCTCGGGCAAGATCCCAGCGGTGAAATGAATCCCCATGAATTAGCTGTTCGTAATGAAAAGCTTTCTTGCGCTGCAGACCTACAATTCGGGCACTTTAAAAGTCGCTTCGCTGGGACAAGTTTTTAAGGCCAGTGCTTACAAAAGTGGGAGAAGGCAGGACTGCTATGTATCTTTGGATAACAATGAGCTATTTCAACTGACCAAGATTATTTCCGTGGGTGATAAAGGTAAATGTGCAATTGCTGTCTGTTGAAAACTTCTAGTTGATAAGTTTTTGAATCAATTAGATCACGTCTTCACTGTAAGAGGAACGACAAACTCTAACCTTGCTGTACGGGTTGAAGATATCATTGCGAAATGTCTAGTTTTTACGAAGAAAACTTGTCCGAACTACCGTCACAAACAGCGATAATGTCAAATATGAGAGAGAGGAAGTAATGTGCATGAAATATTCGCGTTATTCCAAAAGTCTGTTTATTAGTGTTCATACCTGATTTCCTTGAAGTCAATAATTAACTAGTATTCTCAAGACAAACATGTAATGAATTTTGCTCCTAGAAAACTACTCAACTTCATTTGGCGCAACCTTAATTGCTTGTTGTTCCATGTTGAAACCTCCGTGCAAACAGATTTAAAGCTGTGATTTTTGTAATACTAAAACTAGTCTGTTTAAAGGCATTTGTCTTGAAGTAACGTTAACCCTAATTTCGTATGATTACTAAAATTTATCCCAAAGAGTAAACCAATTTGAAATAAATCCTAGTTTCAAGTTTGTCCCTGTCTCTTACGCAATCAGAACCATTAATTACGAACTACAAACGTTTAAACCTGTCCCAAATGTAGTTATTGATTCATGTCCGTGATGCAATGAAAACCATTAATCACTATGTTTAACGCGAACTTTTAATGTAGAAACGTGTCTCAATTGTAATTATTGATTGAAGTTTGTCCTGTCTGTTACGTAGTCATAATGTAATAAAAGTGTAACAGTGAAAATAAATACTCTATTAACAGTTTCTTATTATTCGTTGTACTAATCTCTTTCCTTTAACATATTTATAGTTTCTTCGTAGGAAAAAAAAGTAAGGCGAAAAGCACATCGTGCCAAGAGTCACTCTTGTGTGCCGATGCCGACAAACCTTTCCTTTCGCTCTGAAGACAAAACATGTAACCTATTGCATGTTAGGTTTATTACTTGTTGTAAACCCTAACCCAAGGTACACCGTCTTTACGATACCGGCCAGGACCCGAACCCCGTAACCGGCCCTTGTAGGTCACCAACCGCCCGTGAACCTAAATGCCGGGGACGCAACCCTGATGCCGAAGCCACAGCGTATTTAAGATGCTGCGAGACATTCTCCCGCGGTTGTTCTTGGGTCACTCTTGTTGGGTTGTTCTGGGGATTGGGTGGTACTTGCAGAACCAGTACCTCTCTGATTCTTCTCCCACAATGAGTGCCTCTAGTGTAAACTCTAGATTGTAACAATGTGAATACAGTGTGTTACCCGTAAACCGCTCTTCTCCTTCCTCTCCCTTATCCCGCTGACAGGTGAGCTTTCCTCACCGTCACAAAAGCTATGATTTTCTTTATAACAAATTTTGCCATTTTACTAGTCAGATTGTATGAATGAGACTAATGAAGTATTAGAGGTGCTTTGTAACCCACAAATACTACCAGCTTTATGATATCTTAAACCTTTTGGCAACACCTTCGTAACGGTCGAATGTCTAGCCATTGACTGAAACTTTTTTAGGTGAATGTTAAAAGTTCGGGACTTGGTTGATTCGATTCTTTCTATAACAAAGTAGTAGTACAAAAAGATAATCTAATAGGTCGCATTCCGGGAACCAGTTCTGGTTGCGCTAGTATGGTGCGCTAGTGGGGAAGCCGCCATACATTGTCTGTTGTTGTTGATATTTACCGCTGTCGCTAGGAAACGGCATTAGTTTGTGACGTCATACATGCTATGGAGTGTCTTGTACAGTACTTGGCACATAAAACGACCCAAACAAACTTTCCTGTAAATAATGGCCCGGCCGCTGCGCGAGCGGTGTCCCTCTTTTCCGTCTTCCGAACGCTTTTGACACGCAACAAGGCCTCCTGCCAGTGGCGTGGGACGTTAGCTATAGGATGGTTTGTTTGGGTCGTTTTATGTGCCGAGTACTGTACATACTGGTAACCTAGCGACATTGGTAAATATCAACAATAACCAGTCAATGTATGGCGACTTCCTCACTAGCGCACTATACGAGTGCAACCAGAACTGCTTCCCGCCCTATAACAATGATATTCTGATGAGTACACTAAAAGTTTAATCGTATATAATAAACTATGTCAATATTTTTGGGCAATTTAATAATTGTTTAACTGGTCTCTATTTGACCTCATATTTCTTGAAGATGATTCATTTTCAGGAGACTCTCTATGCAGTAATCAGTTGCTTGATACTCGTGTTCCTCCGATTATATACCAGGTAGCGCGGTACTAATAAACGGCACGTTGCACTGGTGGATAACCACGGCGGAAGATAAACTAGGAAAGTACTGAAGACTGATAGGGTCGTATGGCGATGTTCTTTGCGGACAAAGAAGTTTGTTTGTCCCGCTATCGTAAAACAAAGTTGCCAACATTTTCACACTATAAGGTGCCACACTTGTGATAGCTTAAAGCTGGGCATGGCAGAAGTGGTCATTGCGCAACGAAACATGAAGGACAGGACGATTCCAGCCAGTTAGTTCGATTGTTAGATTATAATTGCAAAACATAGTAATTCTTACATTACAGATTTGTACAGACCTGCCCGGGAGGTTGTTAAGAAAGTGTTGATGGAAGAATTCGAAGACAAAGACCTTCCACTGGCGTTGCTTGGGACGCTGGTTATCAGTAGGAAAACCAACCGCGCACGAGAAACATCGAGGCCAGAGAACATCGATTTTACCCTGAACAAAAACTTAATCAAAGAAGACTTCTTACGAGACGAGGTATTGCGTGAAACTGTCATTGACGACAAGGAGGACAAAGGGCGTTTTATTATATCGCAACCACCACGGTGATAACCCTGCTGGCCGCTGCCCTTAAAAAAATGCTACGGTTCTAACCTACTGTGGCACCCCGGAGGACGGCAGATTTTCTCCCGTTAAAATGAGACTACCGTATTGAAACCGTATACTGACGTGAACCTGCCAATTATAATTGGCATGTTACTGCCTCTGTAGAGATGGACTCTTTTCTGTAAGGTTAGAGTACGATAACCGCCAGTTAGAACGGCCATGATACTCCCTGTAAAGCGCTGGTCATTTTTCTTCAAGGTTAATGTAAGGTCACCGTCGGTTAAATCGGCATGCTACTGCCTCTACAGCGTAGGTCCTTTTTCTTCAAGATAGGCGTACGGTAACCGCCAGTAAGAATGGCTGTGATACTCCCTGTAAAGCACTGGTCATTTGTCTTCGGGTTAAACGTACGGTAACCGCCGGTTAGAACTAGTATTACCCTTCTTGTAACGCAATGGTAACTTTGGTAAATGTTAAATATAGGGTAACCACCGGTTAGCATTAGCGTGCTACTCCGTGTACAGCACAGCTCATTTTTCTACAAGTTTATTGTGCGATGCCCGTAAGTTCGTACTGGATGTTATTCCTCTATGGAGCTTCAGTCTGTTTTTCTTGAAGGTTTTCATATTATATATCAATTTGGCACTAAGCAGAATTGCATACTCCAGTATGCTGAATACTTTTTAATTCTGAGCCTAAGCTTTAGAAGAGTGGCATATCTCTCTTTTTGACTATCTATTTTTATATGAACCTGTTTGTATGAGCTTGACAATTTCATTAAACTTTACCGGTGTGAAAAGAATTTTTAAATGAATTTGGTTTCAACCTTGAACTTTACATTTCAGCAACCCAATTTATCATTGGCACACACATTTCTTGTTATGTTTATAATGAAAAAATTACACCGTGTTAAAGTGATGAAAGATCTAAATGATGATGGCTTCGTTGAATTAAGTGTCTTTCTACTCTTAGATTGACTTAGAAAGAGGACAATTGAAAAGGTTACTAGTTAACAAGGTCGCTGAAAGTTCCAATAGTACACGTTAAGAATTATTTCCCTTCAATAGTAGGTTGTTTTAAATATATAGTAGATTCTCATTATAACGACAGTTGTGGTGCAAAAATGGATTCGGAAAGTCACGACGGGACCGTTTCTTTAACCAGAAAGAGCATCCTTGCTGAACGTGTGCATTCTGTATCATAGAGAGATAAAAACAAATTTTTCACCATCAGTAGAAGCTTTGAAGGTAAACGTAGTGAAATAATTACACAATTATCATTAAACGAAAAATATTAATCTATATATTTTAAAATAGGAACTGAACGAAGAAAATTCTTTGCTCAAGAAGAAGGTAGAAGATTTGGGAAAAAGCTGCATAGCAACGTCGGTTACTTAGCAAAGTAGCAAAGCTGACGTCGGACGCTCATCAACCAAAAGACGTACAACTGCAACAATTGTAAAAACCATTACACCGAAGAGGAACTCAGAAGCAAGCACAGCTTCTATTTCAATTTTCCATTAGAACTCCAACCGTGCAATCTTTTTGAGAATATCGGACTAAGACATTCCTTAGATCATCGTTTTACTAGCAACAAGAATCCACAAAACATTTCTGACATCTATGATGGTCATCTTTATCGCAATTTTCAAGGTGGTATTTTAATGAACCGAAAGATGAATTGTATCTCCTTCAAGTTAACACGGATGGTGTTCCTGTTTAACTCGTCGAACTCGTTCAAATTATGCAGTAGATATTACGGATGCTCGTGGTGTTCCGTGAAAGGAAATCGAATAACGTAAGGAAGAGGTACTCTTCAAACTTATCCTTATATGGAACAGGAGTCATTACGGCTTCTAACAAACGAACAGACCCAAGAAGACGCATTGAAAGCGGAACCAGATGGTGTTCGAGTTGAATGTGTTAAATGCCCATCACCGTTTTCGGAAATATCGCATTTTAACACTGTGGACGGATTTATTGTAGACCTTATGCATGCTGTTGACCTCGGGGTAACTCGACAATTCTGCTGCATGTGGTTTGACTCATTATACAGCACAGAACCATGGTACATCGGGAAACCATCTTCGATAAGGTACGTTGACGAAAAATTTCTTTAGGTACGGCCACCGTCAAACATTTATCGCCTTCCAAGATTACTGAGCGGTAGGGTTCACTGGGAGTCTTCAGAGTGAAGAAATTACCTTCTCTACTATGGCCCAATTGTACATTAAGAGACCCTTGGCGAAGTGTATTTTGAAACTTTTTTGTTACTTGCGCACGCCATTTACCTCTTGACTAAATCTTGCCTTACCCAGTGGGAACTTTATTTGGCAAATTTCTCACTTGACACATTTGTTGAAGATTTTTCTGCTTTGTAGGGTGAAAAGCATATAAAATTTTATCTCCACCAGATACTTCACCTTGGTAGATCTGTTCATAACTGGGGACCCGCCTGGTCTTATTCGACGTATACATTTGAGAACGAAAACGGGGTCCTTATAAAGTTATTTGAAGGAACTCAACACGTTAGCATGCAAATTATGAAAAAGTATGCTACGCAGTACGCATTACGGACTCAATTGGCTCTTTTAATTGGGACAACTAACGAAAATTTCAGGAAACTTTTGCTTTGGCGTCACAAATGGTAAATTGGAAAGAGAAAGCTCAGAGGGGCGAAATACTGGACACGGAACTTGTGCTCCGTGGAACTACAAGCATATAACAAGCTTCTGTATGCACTTCCTGACCAGTTAAAGGACCGATATCGCAAAGTACTCTGGAAAGGTCAAGTTTTAGAAGTGAAAAAAGATGAATGAAGAAAAGGCAAATCTGCTATATTTGCTTGCCAAATAAGCAAATTTTTCAATAATCAAAAATAATTTCAGGTTGGGAAGAAGAGAAGAAGGCTTAAACCGTTCGCAGAGAAATCATAGTGGAACAGTTGTTTGAACGTGTTGAGCACATCTTTCTCTTAAAAGTATTTCAAAGAAATATGAGGCTATACGGAGTGAAGATTTTTTTCAAAATGCGTTACTTTTAACGAAAATATGTCTTCCAATGTACAAAAGTACGTAACAATTTTGTCGCACATCAGAGAGTCGGATTAATCTCTGGACCATTTTTTATGTAAATGATGTGTTAATATAGTTTTCATGTTACAGCTTAAATAGAGTATTACATAAGTATTCTTTTCTCGTTTGGTAATACATGTAACAGTTTCATGTAACTGTTTGATTAATGACAGCTTTTGTGTTCATGGGGTGCAAGTAAATACTAGATCCAATACTCTTCTTTTGACTGAGAATCACGTTGCGAAGAAATTAGAAGAAGATGTTGCTGTTGCGGAGTAGGGGGTCGGAAAGAAAATATTCTTGTTAGTCGTACTTTTTATTATTGTGAGGTCGTGGTTGGCAAGAAGTGTTTGAAGTGTTCTTTGACAGATGATGGTTTACTTAGTGGGAATTTTTAAAATGCCGTCATTGTAAAGCCTTGCAGAAGCAAGCAAAGATTCCTTTTTTTAGGGTAGTGCTGGTTGTAGTGAGAGCGTTCCAAAGTTTAGGGCTAGTATTGATGATGCTTTTGCGAAGAAGTTATGTACTGTAATTGGGAGATGCGCATTTATAAACTTGTTCTTGGTGACGATTTGATGGAGGCTTTGATTGAAAGCGATTCTGTTAATTTTAAGATTGATGTTATCGAGGGAAGCATTGTTGATGCTGAGAAGTTGAAGTGAGGTTGATTTGTCCTGTTTGTTGTTTCATCAATTAATCAAGATAAATATACTTTTTTACGCATGTTTGATGCATTAAATAGTTGTTTTTTATCTTAAAAAAGGTGTGAGCAAAGGTCGTTGATTTAATTATGGTTGATTTTTATTTTTTAATAGGTTTTTAGATTTGGCGTAGTAAAGAATTTGGAGGCTGTTGGTTTTTTTGTAGGGACAATTTCAATTTCTGGAAAGAAGTATATTGCGTTTCGTATTGGTATATTGGGTTTTGTACAAGTGTGCGCTAAGGAAATGGAAGTATTCGCGCCTCTTAAGGTGTCACGAGTTTGGTGCTACAAAATATGGATATGATGTGATAGAGGCTTTTGATAGGTGGGAGACGCGACAGAACGTTGTGAATCATCTTTTGGTTATAGAAAGCAAGTGGAAGAGGATGCTATCATGCGCTTCGTAGCGTAATTTGTGTTGGAATGCCGTTATCGATATACGTCGTAAGGCAGGAAATTGTGAAGTCTGTAATGCGTTAAGGGAAATTGCCTTCGAAACCGGTAAAAATTGGGCTTAAACTGGCACAATAAGTCTGTCTTGCAGGAAAATTTTTTAGTAACAGTACATCGCATCATGTGTCTCGAATGGAGTTTTCAGGTATATGCAATCGTTAATTAAAGCGTTACACCATGATTCGAGGAATACTACAAAATGAAGTTTGTCCTATTTAATTGTTTTATTGAAACAGATTGTGCTAATTGTCGTTTTAAAGAAAAATCTTACCTTGAATTGTGGTTATATAAAACGAATGTATGGGAACAGTTACCTTTGAATAAATGACAAAGTTACTACCACTGTTGAAAATCACAAAGCACAATTACTATATATATATAGTATAGTATATATATAGTATATATAGTATATATATATATAGTATATATAGTATATAGTATATATAGTATATATATTATACTATATATATATACTATATACTATATATAGTATATAGTATATATAGTATATATATAATACTATATATATACTATATACTATATATTGTATGTAGTATATATATATCCTGCTTTCAGCTTATATTTATACAAGCTGAAAGCAGGATGTACTATATCAAGGGATCTGAAAACTAAAGACAAACGTTTGCGTATACCATTTACAACAAATGGAGAGATTTATAAAAGGAATGTATACCTCTGTTACCTGTGTTAGAACAGTTACCTCTGAATAAATACCCAAGTTACTGCCACTGTTAAAAGGGAAAAATCAAAACTGCTTTTATATATATAAAAGCTGGAAGCAGGATGCACTGCATCAAGGGATCTGAGTACTAAAGACAAATGTTGACGTATAACATTTACAACGAATGGAAAGATTTATAAAAAGGAATGTATGAGAACATATTTGAATAAATAACCAAGTTACTGCCACTGTTAAAAGCAAAAAGCACAACTACTTTCATATATAAAAACTGAAAGCAGGAATGAACGCTTTGAAACACACACAGACAAGAAAACATGACAAACTAGACACTGTAGGCTAACGTTTTTCATATCTTCCCCAGCAGGAGCCACTTTTCCTCCTAGCCCAAACGTGTTTTGAATCCTATCGTTGACGAAGTTTCCTTATCTGATTCAACCCAGGGTCCCACCCTTTAAACCAACACAGCATACGGTACACCTCCCATGCTAAGCTGGCACGTGAGGTTTCGCACGCCAAAACGATGTAGTATTCTGGGCAAAGTCCTTAAGGACTTGTCCCAGATTATTAGCTGGGCAAGTGCCCAGCTAAAAATCTGGTGCCCGCTTGCAGGTTTGGGACAGGGAAAATTTGACAAAAGTGGGCGGTGGCCGAAAAAGGTTGAAGACCACTGGTATAAAGAAATATATGCTAGTACACAAGTAATTTAGTCTACTGGAATAGGCTTCAAAAGTATTAAATCAGCATTTGGGGATAAATCATCTGAAAGTGAATGTCGTCAAACTGCAGAGGTACATAATATTTCTGGATCCTATACTTCTTTATGTTTACATACTAATGTCTTCAACGTTACATTGTTGGTATAGTCGGACAAGATTTCGCAGTTGCGGTTGGACACAGTGGCGAAAAACAACGCATATTTTCAGTGGGCCAAATGAAACAGATGCAAATCGATAAATTGGCTCTTTTGTCCTTCCGAAAAGCCGTGGAAGCCCAACAAGTAAGCATATCAATATGTTGTACGATACTAAACAATAAATTATTTCTTTATGCGCAAGAAAAACGTCAAAGTGCCAAAAAAATATGGTCCAGTTCATAGTCCGAGGCACAAGATGACGAAGCTACTTTCCGCCTCCTAGAAATTATGAGGCGTAAAGACATTGATGAGGCGCTGAAAAGCAAATCAAAAGCCAGAAATTCCGTGTTTGGAAAATAGCTGGCGAGCTGCAAGAAAGTGGCTTCAATCTGGGTCCTAATTCCTCTGTCAATGTAAAAGATAAATGGGGTAATTTAGAAAGTTTTTAACATCTGGAACGAGAACGCTGAGAAGACTGGAGCGAAACCAATGAAAAAGCCCAATTTTTACGACGAAATGTTTCACCTCATAGGAAAGGACCATAGCGTCACGCCCTTAACACTTGTGAACCGCGCGGAATCGGTTGACGCCGAGGGAGTTTTCAACGAAATACAGAAGAGAGTTTACGAAGAAGACGAGGACTCCGTTGATCTAGATGCTCCGTTTATCCGTTGATAGACGAAGAAGACAAAGAAAGAAGGCTCAAAATCTGTTTAAAAAAGGCTGACGAACGCGCTGCTTTGGACGACGCATTGGAACAGCATACGATTGATCACCAAAGAAAGATGATCAAAATATCGTCTGATATCAAAATAAGCCACCAGTTCGCTCGTAGGTACGGCACCACTAATCTTGGGTAAACACTGGATGTTAACCAACAACATCGGCGCCGTTTGCTACGAAGGTCAATGGAAGGTCATGCGAGACTTAGAGCGAATCCTTCGTAGACGAGGATAACCCCAGACGTTATGGGCGACTAGCTAAAACTTCGTTCCATGACTTGCAATGCAAGCTTCTTATAATCGTGGCCAGATTGGACATTTAAGCTATGACTATAGAAATCTAACCCATGAGTCAACCTTGGCCTAGAAGTATGGGAAACTTCAACTAGCTGAAGCACGGACCCCGCCTTCAGTTGTTAACCCTAATATGGTCAACCTAGGTACAGACGCGGTCAGCGTTGCGACATACGTAGGATTTTTGGGCTCCCTTGGTGTTGTGGGGGTGTAGAAAATAGAAAGTCGGCTGAGGCATAGAGCATTTGCAAACAGGTAAACGGACAATGAACTTATGATATCGGTCATTCGCCAATAGGCCTAATTGACTGATGCGAAGCACCTCGTACCAGGGCCTCGTGCCTTGGGTGCAGAAGCTGAAGCTCAAGGCACTTAGGCAATAATATAAAATGACGGGAAAGCAGCCGAGAAGAGGAGTCTGACTCAAGCGAACTACCTCACACATTCCCGTCCAGCCGCCTGAATCCCAGATCCGTCACAAACACAAACCCGTTGCAGTGCGAGCCGTACCGACATTTAACCAGTGCGAACTTAAACCTGTGCCCATCTCAAGTGGTTTGTATCACCTCGTAGAATATATATTAGGTTGATCGTTAAGTCCGTGCGTATTTTTAGTGACAATTTGACAATGAATTTCTCTGTACGGAACGATTTTTTTAAATTTGTGTATGTACAGTTTTGTTCAGCCATCTAAGCCTAACGACACGGTAGATCGAAGATGCCCTTCTCCCAAAACATCTTGTGTTTTTTTTCAAAAAACTGTTTCTCGGAGGACGATTCCGTCATCTTTCCATATCTTTGCTATATGGTGCTGGATTAGAACCTTTGTGCCTGGAGCGATCGGGAGCAACGTCTTTGCTGTCTTGTTATATTGCTTTTCAGTTTTGCTGGCTAGATGGCGGCGAACCAGACTCTCTTGGTGTTGAAACGCACGTAGAAAATCTTGCAGTATTCTTCTCATTTACTCCTAGCTGGATCACTGTTGGCTCCTTGTCGTCGAGATCTTGTTGAGGAATAGGGAACAACATTCTTCGTCATGGTCTGGTTCTGTGACCTCGGCTAGTTCATGGACTTTTCCATGTCTGCAAAACTTTCTAGCGGCGAAGTGGTTATTCTTCCCGCAACTCTTGCATCGCTTACCGAACGCAGGGCATGATTTTTGTCCCTGATCATATTGCCTACAGCAGTAGTCGCATTTTTCTTTGGGTTTCCAAAACTCGCGGCCTCCTCCGGCTTAAACGCGCTCGACTCTTGGCTCGCGTTGTTTTGTGCCCATGTTGATTTCCTCGGCCTCTGACTTAAAGGACTCTTGTGCCCTCGCGATGTCACAAGCTCTTGTAAAATATAGTTATTTTTCCTCTAGGAGTCGTTGCCTGGTCTGTGACTTAGCACCCAAGCAACTACTCTATCACGCAAGATAGACTCCTCGCATTTTCCGCAGTAATTGCACTTCCTGACTTTATCTTTGAGATCTCTAGCAGAGTCATCAATGGGCTCCTCAGGACGTAGGCACCGCTGATCGAATATGTAGCGTTCATTCGTCTCGTTTACGGATTACGATAGCTCGGAAAAATGAACACTATTCCGATTATTAAATCCTTATAAGCGAGGTACAGTCAACGCAAAATGCGGCAATTACAGTTTCTTGCGTTTCGGAACCTACCAAACAGAAAGTGTTCTTCACAAACACTACCACTACTCCTGGTTGTCTGGACATGTGCCTGTTTCCCGTTTGTTGGGTTTCGGGTGTATAATTAATTTTGACCTTTTTCCTTGTATCTACAACGTTGGTGTTGGGATCTCGTTTCTTGGATGACCCCTTATTACTCTTCTTAACCTGGGGTCATTCTGCCATATATTAAGGGTTGATTCTCTATGTATGGGGGGGTACTCAACGTTTGCTGTTTGACGTTCGCAGTCCTCACCATGCCTAATGTGCTAGGCCAAATACACTCTTTGATGTATTAAAGTTAGTGTGCGTGTTCCCTTTTTGGTGAAGTGAGAATTTAAAACCGTTATTGGCATGCCAGGTTCCCTCTATCAGGGGAGAAATCATGGTGAAGCCCAAAAGCACCTAAATACCTGCCCGCAAGCGTTTCTGTCGAAATGGTAGCCTCACATGAGACCCAATTAAAAGGTCAACTAAATGCCATACAGTGCATGGTTACTAAGAATAGGCCAGCCCTTGTAACATCCTAGCAGCAACGGCCCTAGGCTCCAACAACTACGCACGGCCGAAATCATGCGATGCGACACACAACGTAAATGCGCTATAATTTCAAACTGCCTGCAAGCTCTCAGTTTAAACCCCCGAAATCATACCTATACGCAAATTAGAATATATTCAGAAGCTATAACTAAATTTGCTGGTATATTTCGTTAAGAGGACAGCTTGGAAACCGGGTTCTACACAATCGTTATTGTAATTACCGTGGTTCCTACTGACAAAAACCGTCCCCCAATACACCGTATTGAAGCTTGTGCAATGCATCACGCCGGCACGAAACCTACGCCTATCAGAAAGTCGCTGAATCGAACTCGCACCGTATGAAATTAGTAGTACGGATTTGGCATCTGGCGAAAGGCTGTTCATACCTCACATTAGCACATCAAGCCCTTCGCTTTCGGCGAAGATTCATGCAGCGTAGCTCCCAATCTCGTTGGATATCATGAAACAACAGAAAGTAGCCATTCTCTTGAGATATCCGATCAACAATTAAGGCGTTTCTACAGAATCCTTACCGATATATTACCAAAGACTACGGCAGTTATCTTGTCGAGCATCTCTTTCGCCATCGGAGCAGCCTCGACCTGGCGGTAGAAGGGGAGGCAGATCATCAAAATTCCTCGACTTGGGCGTTTTTCAAGCACTGCCATATACACTACATCCGAAATAGGAATGCGAATAAGGGTTTCAAATAATGAGCTTTCCAATACTATTTGGAAGAAATAGCCGCCATCAGCCGCCTTTGTAACGTCGATGAGGAATTGCAAAAATATGCAGGGTCTCAATGTTGTGTGACCCACATCGGTCCCTGGGGACGTTCGCCCAGGGTCCGGTGCCGCCACACCTTCAAGTGGGATATAAGAGAAAAGGAAAATGATGGGAAGACGAATGCTTGAAGACGTTACGGTGTGTTGAACAATACTACTGACCTTATTGCCAGCCTGTGGCCTTAAATACCTAGACGAGATCCTGGTTGACACGGAATACTTCACCGGAGAAACCCATTACCTTTCACCTCCTTTCATTAGAAAGGTAGAACCGATGTTAATGTACTCGAACAGCTATGTCTAGGCCAGCTATGAGTCTTAACCACAGTATAAGGGTTACACAGTAGGATAACAGTAGGGCTGGCAACGGCTCGTCTTGGGATTTCGGTGTAAAGTAAACATATGTTTGAATGGAACATTAGCACTTTCTTTGTGAAACTTGGTGACCTTCTCAAAACTCGGGGCTAATCCCCCTGAGGGAAAAGGGCTGGCAAAACCGTTTATGCGCTGGAACCACTTCAATTGACCCCTAGTTAGCGTTCTATGTTTCTGTGACAGAGCTTAACACAGACATATTTTCTCTATATATCTTTACTCTTAAGCCGAAATCCCAAGACGAGCCGTTGCCAGCCCTACTGTTATCCTACTGTGTAACCTTTATAATGTGGTCTTACTAGCCTGCGCAGTGAAAGTATAATTAGCTGGCCTTGCAACGCCGATGAGGTATTGCTACAATCACGGAGTACCCAGAGGGAGGGTTCCTCTATGAAAGGTTGTGCGAAGTTAGGGAGCGAAAAGGCCGTCGTAAATTGAAGGAGTTTTTGCGTGCCAGTTCCTGATTGGCTGAAAGATTAGCCGGTCGGTACCAGTTACTCATGGGAGTTGTCTCGACATCATAACTAAATATGAGTTTTTGACAGTTCCCGCTGTCGTAAGGGAGGGCAGACTAGAATTGACCAAACCTCCTCTCTCATGGGGTTAGCCTAAAGGCTTTCAAAAGCTAACACAAACTTTCCATAAGGAAAGACCTCAAGCCTCCCCCTGGGTACTCTGTGGCTAAAATAAATAGTGCTCTTTGGTGGGTGATGCACTCCCGTCCCTGGGGACGTTCGTTCCGTGGCTGTAGCTGCCAAACAACGTGAACCACAACGAAAATTCCCAGCTCCTACCCTATCCTGAAGTTCGATAAAACCAGGGAACGCACCGGACAAAAGTACTCTAAAGTTTATTGGCAATGGTTATGAGCAATACGCGTACACGAACTAATGGAACGCATCGTTGGCTTTACGATTCCTTATGTAGCGCCTATAGAGCGTTTGCCGAATTCGTCATAGTGGTATCTAGCCAAGCGCGTGTAACTACGGTCTCGCCATCTTCCGCCCTAACCATCCCTAGTCCTTAAAGATTCGGTTCAATAATTTTGTAGAATTTTTTATTTAGCGCAGTCATGAGAAATTGCAAAATTAATCCTGTTCCTAAGGCATAGAAAAGATTCCACAGATCTCAAAGCAGACAACCAAAGAATACTTTACATCGCATTTGCTATTGAGTCTTTCAATGAGTCCGTGCACCTTTTCGACCACTCGCATTCAAACAGCCAGGGTTTTTCTCTGATTGCTCACGTGCACTTTTTTATTCGCAACTTCGAAGAGAGGTGTCTCAGTGACATATTAACAAAAGTTTGGTAATTCTTGAAAGATGACCGATGTAACGGAGCAAAATAGACTCCCAGAAATGCCTAGTAATAATAACTTCTGCGAACCTTCACTAACCTTCGTAGGCCTAAACGCATAAGAAATAGAGCGACACATGGGTACCTCGTGCCGAAATCATTCTCGGGTACCTATGTCGACACTACAGAAATAACCATTTTGGATGTAGGCCTAGTTTAACGGCACAACCAACAGTACCGGCAAAACCATTTAAAAAGAGGCCTAAGAAAGACAGAAAGACAGTCAGGTACAAGATACCCAGTAGCACACACAGAAGCCAGACGGTTCGAGCCGGTATTCTGCAGCAACTTACTGAACGTCCCCTGCGCCCAATCAACAAGAGCCCTGTCCTTTCGCATTCTCCTAACGCCAACCTTTACCGCAGAACACAGTGATTTCACATTGTACCAGAGTTAGTAAATAAACGATTTAAGTGAAACTCGACTCTTATCTCTTCCCACCTAAGTAGCAGGAAAATCACCTGTTACACCGTTCTCGCTGGAAATTATGGCCGTTTTAAGCGTTATAATTAAACGGTCTCAACGCATCGGAGACCAGTAAAAAATTTATGCAATTTATAGTCCGGATGCACTAAAAGAACCCGTACTTCGTGAACAGTATTCGATGTTTCGAAGTGGAAATATTTTTGTCAATATGGTGTCCGATCTGTTGTAGCTTAAGAGACCAATCCGGACCAAATAACGACTTTGGTGGACATACATTCACTTCGGACAATTCAGCAGATACAGACGATTGTTTGTTTATCGCAAGAAAGCGTTGTGAACCACCAGAAATCCGCTGGATACGTATAAAGAGCGGACACGCGGCTCCCTTATGACCTCAGCGACAGAACCTGGAGCAGCGCGTGGGTGCATGCGATTTATTGCTGAATAAATACAATGAGCATCCTTTTTGAGGAAGATGATTAAGGGAGGTTACACATAGATTCTCTACAATAACTTGAAAAGAAAAAAGTATCGGGAATTAAGTGGCAAACGACCACAAACTTCCGTAAAGCTGGGCTCGACCGGAAGAATGTGATCGCTGTTAATCTGGTGGGATTTTAAAGGAGTGGTTTGTTATGAGCTATTTCTAGAACGCCAAACCATCAATGCCGACAAATAGTGCGGAGTAATTGGGAAATTCGATAGATGCCACTGTTTAAAAGCGTCCGAAATTGGCCAACAGAAGATGCATAACCTTTCATTATGACAAGGCCTGGCGACACACATCTTTGCGGATCTGACAAAGAATGTACGAATTTTCCTGGGATGATCTAACAGCACTTTCCCTAAGTCCTGACATCACTCTATTAGATTACGGTCTTTTCAGCTCTCTTTTAAGGCCACTGTATACCGCTTTCCAAGATTGGGATCGTTCCACAGATGACACTAGTGTCGCACGCTTGTTTTGAGGTTTAGTTTTCGAATGCAAAGCAAGGGGCACCCAAAACAGTCCTTCGTAAAACCCAACTTTCGACGCTTACTTTAGGTTATCCTACTAAGCCACCTAGGAGGCATACTCTAGCTAAGTGGCAGGCAATTAGTTAGAACAAGATTACAATTACAAACATTATCTTGAATAATAAGCAATACCCTTCTTCTAACACTCACGAATTCTTTAAATGTTTTCAAACATTTGTATGCATATTTTTTATAAGCATTACGTCAGTATACATGCTATTGTATTTCTTTTTACTTGTGTTACAATCTTGTGTACAAAGCAAATCATGAAAATAGCATACATCCATAATTTGCTTAATATATAATACAGGTTTACTATATATTTATCATTACAATAAAATTTTAATCATTAATGCCTGTTGCAAGTCCGGATGCAAAAGGAGGGTTGGCCCGTAAGATCAAATGCATATCGAGGAGATGAACCACGCGCTTTTCCGGGAGGTAATTACAGTGAAGTTGTCCTCTTTATTTGGAAACATATATGAGCGAACAAAGTGTGTCTGTAACCGAGGATACGATTTAAATTAGTTTATGAACAGTAGGCCTTCCCCAGAATTTCATTTTCATTAAATTCGGCCTTAAGTATTAGTACGTTTAAGTGTTGCGTGTTGAATATTTCCTGCAATACGCAACAGAAAGCTGATTTCTGGATTTAGTAATCTCAGTTTTTCTTTGCTAAAATAGAAGCTGAATAAGAGGGCTTCTATTGTACCGTATATATTTGGGGAATATGTAGTCAATGTTGTTACATATTTTGATGTGTTCTGTGTGAAGATTGTTTACAATTTCGTCGTTCTTGTTTTCTGTATCATGCCACGCCAAGCGGGCTAGGCTTTGCATTAAGGCCCCGGTATAACACACCCCTCTTATGGGCGAATAACATGGGGAATTCGGGGGATGGTTTCTCAATAATGGTTCAGTCAATTTCGAATCAATGTTGGCAGTAAAGTTTTTCTTATTAATATCTAGTGCACTGATCGAGATTTTTTAAAAATATGTTTACGTCAAATGTAAAATCTATAGGCGAAATTTTTCACAATTTGAAATACATGTACTGAAAAATTTAATTTCTGGCTTTCTTGTGCAGTAGGTATCTTTTTCTGTATTTTTTGGTGAAAACAAGATTCAAATCGGATTATTATTTTTTACGAAATCATTTACTAAAATTTGGGAATTCTAGTCATGATTTCGTAAAAACTACTCGTCCGCTTTGAATCTTGCTTTCCCTAAAAAATAAAGAAGAAACATACCTACCACAGTATAAGGGTTACACAGTAGGATAACAAGGGTATCTCGCAATGTAAAGGTTTTGGTCCTGCTTTCTCGGTCTCTTGAGGATGTCGGGGTACTCGCGAGGATAGGAGGGTGTGGATTCACAAACTTGACCATCGTACCCCAGGGTAGGCATTCCTAATCTACTACAAAAAGGGTTCCCAAAAGGAACAAAATATTCACAAAACAGTGTCTGGCGACACTCTTCCGACCTTTCTCCGCTTTCTTACTTTTGCAACAAACTCCTATAAATGAAAATGACGTTTTTACCACAGTAGAAAGCACGTATAAAGGTTCCTCAACATGAAAAGTCTTCCAATTGCTTTTGTTCTTCTGTGCCTTTTGTTCCACATTTCACGATAGCTCAATTGCAATTCCTGTGTTTTAAGTAATTTTCCCGGTTTGTGTTACTACGACACTGTAATTTGTCTTTTTCAAGACGAACTACAGATTTTCAATTCATCTTAAACCATATGTAAGTAATTTATTTTCACTTTAAGTATTTTCTAAGTCTTTACGAATTAACTTTAGTATATTTTAGGGTAGTTTAAGTTTAAGTTTTAAGCTCGAATAGCTTAAAGCAACATATTTAAATTAAGCGCCTTGTAAACTGTCGTGACGCTTTTTGAACGGCACTGGTAGGTTTGCGAATGTAAAAGGCGTGGTAAAAGGATACCCTTTTCTATTCCGTCCTTTTACCTTAATCTACTCTAGGGACCGAGAAAGCAGGGCTAAATCCTTTACATTGCGAGATACCCCTGTTATCCTACTGTGTAACCCTTATACTGTGATACCTACTGCACAAGAAAGCGAGATTTGAAATTTTTCACAATATGTCAAAATGTTCCTACAGTTTTGCATTACATGTTCAAACATGTGCACTACATATCAATAAGAACAACTTTACTGTCAACATTTATCTGAAATTTAGAGAACTATTATTGAGAAACCATCCCCCGAATCCCCCATGTTATTCGCCCTTAAGACGGGTGTGTATACCAGGGCCTTAAAGCACTGTGACATTGTGTCTTGCTAGTTCGGAAGGAAAAAATATTCTAATATATGTTTGCAATTGCCACAGACTAGCCAAGGGCAATGTAACAGCATAATCCTATTGAAGTTAATCCTTTCGACCTTTCACCCTGCACTTGCTGTGAGTCTCCCAAGTTTCACGTGTTGCAAGGGTGGCAGCACAATTTGGGAGCTAAAATTTCGTAAATCTTGTGAACCATTTCGCAAAAACTATTGCATATTTTTTTTAAAAAATTGCACAGAAAATTTTTAATTATTAATGCGGAGAATCTCACTTGGCGTAATTTTCAAATTTCGAAATTTGAAAAAAGTGAAATTTCTCGAGCGATTACAAATTAACTATCAACATTTTCGAAAATATAACGAGGTCAGATTCCAGATATTAATATTTAAAACATTACTGTCAGGAAATTTTGTCAAATTACTTAGCAGCAAACGCTAAATGGTTCACACGGTTTCCCATGTTATTTGTCCATAAGGCAAGTCGGTATACAGTGGCCTTAAGGGCCGTTCACACCGACATTCAAAATCAGAAATCACCAAGTCAAAAGCAAGAAAAGCAGTGACTGGGGGCGGGGTTTGGTCTGATTTTGCTTCACTGGTCCCATTCAAATGAAATTGAATTTGGGCCTTTTGGGTTGTTGTGATTTTGGTGGATTGCCGCATTGCCAACCGTAGCTATATGTAAAACTTGCATGAAATTTTGTTTTTTGAGAAGCTAAATAATAAACAAAACTTTTAAAAGCCATCCGCATTTACTGAATTAGTATTAAAACGTTTAATTTTGCAGCAAACGCGCAATGGCAACGCCGCGCCTGACCTTGCCTCGAAACGTAGCGTTGCCGTTGCGCGCAAGTTATTGTCACTGCAACACAAAACTTTACAATAATATTCAAGTAAAATACGGGTTACTTTTAATAGTTTTATTTATTATTTACCTTCTCAAGAAAACAAAGTTTCATGCATGTTTTTAGCTCCTGTGTTGGGCTGCCATGCAGAAACGGTTTGTCCAATTTTAAAGATTTTTGCTTCAAAAATTTTCTTTTTTGTATACGAGTGATGTATGATCGTCCAAATTTTGATTTTCTTCCAAAGTAAAAACTTGAAAAGTTTCTCGACTTTTACCAAATTTACAAAAGAAGTTTTTTAAAAACTCTCGATCACTCATTATCTGCAGTATCTAGCATAACATTACTGTCGCAAAACAAAATACGAATATGTCAACCTCTTTGAGAAATCATTCCCGAAATATCCCCATGTTATTCGCCCATAAAAGGGGAGCGGTATAGGGCCCTTAAGATTCCCTTCATGGAAAATTTCGCAAATCTCGAGGTCATAAAAAATCACCTTGATCAGTTTTTTGCACAAAAATAGAAGATGTTCTTGGAGAAGGGAATCTTTTATGTACCCAATCGTTGGAGTTAAGTGATGGAACAAAACAGTCCAAACCATTGTGAAAAAAATTCGTTAGAGGAGACTCGGGTCAAAAGTAACGTTACGCGAAAGTAACAAAAATCATAGCTTTTGAACGAAGCGTCTCTTGTAGCTGTTAAAAAAACAGGGTCATGTCAAATACCGTTACGCAGCCTTAAAAAAAGTTACATGTGAAACGATTGAGATGTAACCGAGATAATCAACTTTATTTGATTTCGCTACGTTTTTTAGTGAAAACGGGTGGTACTTTATTGCCCGTTGCGTTAACTAAAGCTTACCAAAAACATCTAAAAAATATTTTTTAAGCTCACCGAACGCTACTGAACGACACAGTAAAAGCTCAAACGCTATAGTTTCTTACTTGTTTTTACAAGAGACCTAGAAGTCCTAGGACACCTGTCGAAACGGTTGTAACAGCCGATTTTTTACCATGAGGAACGAGTCGTGAAAAACGGCAACGCTGCGTGACGCTGCACTTCCAGCCTTGTGGCATTTGAAGCTACCGCCTTTGCAACTCGCGCCAACCACTTACGACGTTGCATTTCTATTGTTTTTTCATTAGATTTTCTTAAAATACACAGATTCTTGACAGGAACTCATCTGAAATGTCCTATTAGTGGTGAAGATTATACCTGTGTGTTTTCGTTACGATCTGTAAGGTGTAACATTAGAAATTTGATCGGTAAAGTTTCTTATGGGAAAACGCACGTTAAACAAGACGTTACTTTTGACCCAACGGGTTATCCGGTAGTAACGTACGAGATCCTCCTAGTTTGAAGGCTGGTTCTATCTTATAGTACATTTTTGAAAAGCAAACATTGGCTTAACAGAGAGCTGAGATACACCTGCGTCTAATGGGTATCCACTCAGATGATAATTATGTTCGTGCTACGAGCGAAAACCAAAAAAGCCGTGGGTGTTACTTTTGACCCGAGTCTCCTCTACTTACAGAGAAAATCGTTCTCTGTAAAAAAATACTTACAGAGAAAATGTGCTAAAAACGTGCACGGACTCATTGTATGACCCAATACATCGGCCCTGCTTTTTAACCGTATATTATTTTTTATTTAAACATTTTAAGTGTGACATTTTAAACTTTAAACCGGATCTACTAATTTTGTATTAATAAATAGTTAACAGATTTCCTCGTTCAGATCGCCCTCATGAATACTATAATCAACAAATAGAGAAAACGGCTTTCTCAGGTTGTGGTGCAACTTAAAACGAAATGTTCTGTTTTGGTCCAACTTAATTGACCTCTCGTATGCAATTTATAAAGTAGAACACAGCTACAGGACACTAAAAAAACTAGAGTTTAGAATCACTAATAAAAACCAGTCACTTACCACCCAAGACTATTAGTAAACACAAAAGGGGTTGGACGCAGGGTTGCCACATTTAAAAAAAAATTTAGGTCAGAAAACCAAATGAACGCGGGAAACAAACCAAGGGATAAAAAAAGTGTAAATTTGCTTAAGTTTAACTAAATCACTTAGCTTGACTGCTGAAAACTTCTGCGGCACCACTGCGGACTATTTTCTAGTAAATTTTCATGATTATCATGATTAAACTTATATTAATTATGAAGTTAATAATAATAAAATCCCGGCCCCGTTAAACTTTTGATTATTTATCGGGAATCGGAAACCAAAGGAGTTTGCTTTTGACATGGGTACATCACGAACAAAATTGCACGTTAAAGAGACTCATTTAATATTATTAAGGATGAGATTATTGAGGATTGAGCTTTCCCGGGTTAACAAAAAGTAGAAATACAGGTAGAATACTCCAACCAAAAATTCTTGCCTTTTTTCTACTTATTTTATAAAAATGTTAAAAGCATCCATCACTGACCGATTCACACGTCTTACTTCTTATACTGCGCTTCGATTATCCGTTCCCATCAGGTGGCTCAGAAATAGCGCACGAAAAGCAACTTTTACCCTCCTTACAAAAAACTGGACTGAAAATATTGTATCTAATGTAGTATTTTTTATTTATTTTTAGTAAGAATCTTTACTTGTACAACCAAAGTGTTTATTATGGTACGTTGGGCATTGTTTAGTTCAGGGGCGTATTTAGGGGTGGGTGGGGGGTTGGTGAATTTTGATTGTATAATGGGGAAGATGGGGGAATGACCAAGTGTCCAAAAAAATTGCATATTAACCCCCCACCCCCCGTCGAAACGATACTATAAGCTGTCCCAGTCATAGACTCGCACAGCTAATTACATGGTACTAGCTTACTTTCGACATTATTTTGTCTGGCCGCCTATCGACTTACCTTACTGACGCGATAACTTAATTTGTCGTCCAACACTAACTTACAGTGAACCTACGTAGAATACACAATTTAACTTACGCAGAATCTAGATTGTGATTCAGTGTCTTGTTTCAATTCGTCTTGTAAGACTTTAAACTACGCAGAACACGTTAGGTTAAATTTTTTTATCTGTATTATAATACTATAAAGGCACCAAACAAGTAGTAGAAAATCTGCATGCATGCCTATCTTACAAGAGATCGCATTTTCCTCCTTGGCTGTTGCACGTTCACTCAGGCTAAAAGGCTTGACTCCGTTTCCTACTGCAGGCTGCTGACTCTTTTTCTCGTCTTTACCTAAAAAGTCGAAATCGGCAAACCCGCGCCTTCCAACCGGCGTCCTTGGAATCCTTCATAAGCCCATTCTTATCAATCAAACTAGCATGGGTGCTCCGTGAGGTGGTAAAGGCTTTCATTTGATAGAGCTCGGTGTCTGCTGAGGCCCCGTCACTAACCGTGGGTTTGCTTTCTTGAGGTCTTACTCACAGAGCACACCAGAGACCGCATCCCTGTATAAAGTGCCGTTACAAGAAAATGTTTTGAAAAGGAGGAGTTCGTGTGCAGCGGAAGAAGTGCTGATTGGCTAGAAAGTGGCTGGAAGAAACGCATCGATGTGTTTAATAAAAACATATCGATAGCTTTATAACTTGCTGTCAATAAAAATATGTTTCTAACGATAACGATACTAATAGATGAAAGCACCGTAGAGTAAATATATTATAGAGTAAATATATTATGGAGTGTGCTCTGTGGAAAGCACAAACCTTGTTTGTGTATGTTTTTAAAATCTCGCCTGTTTCTGGTGCTACATAGCTAAAAATCGATACGCATGGCCTTTGTATCGATTCTTTTTTCAGGCTCATTTTCAAAATTCCCGGTTAGACGATTAAACCATCTACCTGGCTTGGCCAAGCCTCCTCTCTGGGTGCACTAGCCTGGGGCCTCAGAAAGTGGTAACAAAAGGTCCATAAGGAAGGGGCTCCATGCTCTCTCTAGTATATATTTACTCTATGGTGTTACTGTAGTACTGGAGGCGCCACTCGTGGTATTAATCCGTGACTCGGACACTCGTTCTTTTGCTTGGTCTGTACGAGTACTGGTCGGATATCTATTCACTGCCAATATCGGATGGCCTTGGGGTAAAACTTGGGGAGCAGTTGGCTTTAAGTGGTGCTGATCCTCTGGCACGCATGTCTTCGCGACTTACTACAGGCAACGGAGGCTACGGTTCACCTTTTAGTTCGTAATATAGTGAACGGTATTTGGTCATCTTCGCATAGTAGATCTCGTTGATCTTCACGAAATCATAATCATCTTGTAATGATTCAAACTCCTCTTTGCACTTCATGAGTTGCTTCTCGATGTCGGGCAAGCGAATGCACTACGAACATAATGTGGTGTAAACATACACTAACGCGTATTGTGTATACATTATAAACAAGCAATTTACCCAATCACACTCATAAGTTTTTTCGTCCGTCCCCACGGCTACATCCTTAGTAACCCTTTTCGTGGCCAACAAAGCAACCGTATTTTCCTCCTGAGCATGCCAGCTGGATAGAAGTCGTACTTCTTCTTTCAGTTCGTAAATCTGAAAGCAATAGTAAAAGGAAACAGAAAATGAAACAACACACTTCCAACCAAATACAAACTGAAACTCACCTGTTTCTTCTGACGGTCTGTCTCAACCTGGAGTTCATTGCATCGCAACTGGTAAGGCTTGTCATCGTTTTGGATCTGTAATTCCTTCATGGCAATTAAGCCATTAAGGCGGCATATTTCCATCTTGAGGCTTGAAATCTCTGTTCTGAGTTTCTCACAATTCTGTTTCCGGAGGCCGAGCCGTCGTCATCGCGCTAGCTTTTTCCAGTTCTTGACAAGTTGCTTTCGCGCGCTGGAGTTCTGCATCCTTTGCTGCGAGCGAAAGGGTCAAGGAATCCTTTTCTGTTGTAAGGACACTAATCAGATCTGAAAGTCTCTGGACCCTTCCTTGCGCTACAGCCAAGTCTTTACTGGCCGCAATTCCAGCTTCCAATTTTTGCCGCAATTCTTTCTTTTCCTCTTCGGCCTTCATTAGCTTCGTATCGTTCATTCCGCAAGTCGAATAATTCACCCAAATCGTTAAACTTCTTTGGCCAATCTTCTAAATCTTCCTCAAATTCTTGTTTGGCCTGACGCAACGGTCGAAGTTCGTCCAATTCCTTTTCTAGCTTGGTGATTGTTTCTTCTTTCAGGCTTAGTTCTGTGTAACGGCGTAGTTTTAAAGACGTGGCCGAGTGGTAAAAGGGAAATTGCCGTTACATGGGTACAAACAATAGGATTCTAGAGTTGGACTAAGAAGTGGATTTTATTTAGAACACAAACGTTACAGGATAGAAGGGAAATAAGGGGAAGCTGGGAGTGGAACCAGACAGACTTGGAAGTGTACTCATGACAAGTAACTGTCCAAGACTGGGGACCTAGATCTTAGACAAGTCTGTGTTTTTATAGGGAAGTATTGCAATCTAAGCACTTCCGATCCGGAGCACATGCCATTCCGGGAAATGACGTAGCGCAATTTGATTTTGCTTATCACTACAACTTGCCCTGTTACATCTGTTTGCAATCCAGCAGTACCCTGGCATTGCATTCGTAAGCTGGAGATTTTCGTCCTCTTTGTCTCGCAGACGGCGTTCGAAATTGCTTGTGAGTTGGGACACGTTTTCCACTCGTTGTTTCAAGATTTTGCTTCGTAGCAGATGCAGCTCTTGCAAGTCACGATCATTGGAAGCCACTTTTTCTTTCTGAACTTCCGTTTATCCGCCATTTTTCCCCCAAGATCTTTCTCCAGGGCTTCCTTCATTTTTAACTTGTCCTCTAGTGCTTGACGGCGCTTTGTCTCTTCGTCAATAGCCTTTTGCCATTCCGGGTTGCGTTGACTCTGGGATAAATTAGCTTCCATCAGCTGTTTCTCTAGAGAATCAACTTTCTCAGCAGCCGTAGTTTCAATCTCTTCAAGTCTCGCCTTACAGTCTTCGAAATGAATTGTCTTCGATTCCAGCTAAGAGAGATGTTCACGCGATCTATATTTTTTAAAAAAGAGACAAAACCAAATAGAAAATTTAATCTTACAAAATAATATAAGCTAACATAGAAACTCGCTCAAAATGTTTTTCTTTACTTAAGCATGTATGTAATTAAAGATTTTACCTGATATCTAGCTGAGCTTGTTTCGTGGAGAGCAGATTCGAGCTCAGAGACGCGCCGAATCGCCAGTTCGTTCGCGGCTTCAGCTGCTGCACGTGTGGATTCTGTCTCGGCGCGGCATTGGAGCAATTCTTCTTTGAGTTCAATGATTTGTTTTATCATCGCTATGGCACGGCTGCAGAATTCTGGGTCAACTTCAGCTGCATTCCAGGCCTCCTGAAAAACCATTGATATGTAGTCTACGCATACAACACGTGTTATATATTTTATACTGGTGTTTCTGCTGAGAAATACAACATACTACGTAAAAATAATAATAAAAATACGTACCTGAAGTTATTTTAACTCCGATTCCTTTTTCTTGTGCGATTCGGCATTGATTTAAAGTACGGTTTCCCAGTCCAGTTTCTCGTTCTCAAGCAGGTTTAGACGGCTTTGCTGTTCCGACTACAAACGAACACATTTTTAAACCAAAAAAACACTTCCATGAGTCTAGTACTTAAAAATAAATGATTAATGAAAAGCGAACAACAATTTTTTTCAATTACCAGAGTCTTCCGTAGGTTTTGTTTTTCAGAAATAAGGGGTTGCAGTCGCTCTACGGTGCTCTCGGCCTCGTGTCTCTTAACTTCTACCTCGGGAAATTGCTGCGACAAGGATTTAACTAAATCCTCATTCAAGCTTAGCTTTTTTTGAGTTTTCAGCAACAGCCCCTTGGTGTCCTTTACTGGTTTACTTTTATTTTGTTTTGTCTCTTTTTTAAAAAATATACATCGCGTGAGCATCTCTCTTAGCTGGAATCGAAGACAATTCATTTCGAAGACTGCAAGGCGAAACTTGAAGAGATTGAAACTACGGCTGCTGAGAAAGTTGATTCTCTAGAGAAACAGCTGATGGAAGCTAATTTATCCCAGAGTCAACGCAACCCGGAATGGCAAAAGGCTATTAACGAAGAAACAAAGCGCCGTCAAGCACTAGAGGACAAGTTACAAATTAAGGAAGCCCTGGAGAAAGATCTTGCGGGAAAGATGGCGGAAACGGAAGTTCTGAAAGAAAAAGTGGCTTCCAATGATCGTAACTTGCAAGAGCTGCAGCCTCTCGTTGGTTGTTAAAATAAATACCTGAGGCTGTTTGTCCGTACGCGAAGACGGTGATATTAAAGCCGGCTACCGCCGATAAGTCCAACGGCTCAACAAGTTCATTACAGACTTCAGCATTCGTAGCGTTCGTACCAAATACCCGGTCTAAAAAGCAAAATGGATTTTTACTTCAGTTGGCAAGAAAATCGACCCAAGCAAACGGCTCTAACCTAACTACACACCACTTGTGTGCGCTGTGGTACACGTTCCGTAGTTCGGAACCTGTTGCTAGGACTCTCACTCAGGAACTTTCATTGTTTGAGAATGTTTGCCAAAGAAGTTACCCGTGGCTGTGTAGTCGGGACAGGCCGTTTTGATCGATTTCAAGTTTGCTCGGTTCGATAATGTTTGTTATTGTAAACAACAAAAAAGGGCTTACCAAAAGCAAAACGCTGAGGGGCTCTCGCTCGCTTTTCTGCGTCTAGTGAAACTAACTTGTCACGACCTTCCGTTTCCCATATACGTGTTCTTTTCTCGACCAATTCCTTAGGAAGCAGTGGGCGAAGTCGCACTGCTACGTTGCATTGCATTTGACGAGGATTGCAGCCTCGTCCTACGCCCTGAAATAATAACCCAGAATAAAACTAACTGCATCACAATTATTTCGTAGCATACCTTAATGCGAAATAAAAAACAGCAGTACTAGATCACTGACAACTAACCGAACAAACACATATTCACTCTTTCAAAGCGTAACCGCGACTGGCACTCTCGAGTATTTGAACGGACCAATTCAAGAGAAGAAGTCAACGATTCGACTCGTGGCGCCTGAGGAAACTAGCCTCAAACTGACATTGACATTGGCGTGATAAATCCTTATCAAAGAGAATTCCTAAAAACTGTCTGATCTTTCTTTTTGTATATAGTTTCCTTTTAAATTTAAATTCACGTTCATTTTCAGATTGCTTCGCCTCGCTAATAGCATATAATTTGTTTTATCAACTGACATCTCAAAACTTTTTTGGCACCATTCTTCTGAATCTGTGATATGTTGTGTTTTTCGCTGTGCAAAAATTTTCTGTGCAAAAATTTTTCCAAAATATGCAATAATTTGTGCGAAATGGTTCACAAGATTTACGAAATTTCATCACCTAAATTGTGCTGCCACCCTTGGAACACGTGAAACTTAGGAAATATTCTTGCACAGAAAATTTTAAATTATTAGTGCGGAGAATCTGACATGGCGAAATTTTCAAATTTCGAAATTTGAAAAAGAAAAACTGTGAAATTTCTCGAGCGATTACAAATTAACTGTCAACATTTTCGAAAATGTAACGAGGTCAGATTCCAGATATTATTATTCCAAACATTACTGTCAAGAAGTTTTGTCAATTTACTTAACAGCAAACGCAAAATGGTTCACAAGGTTTCCCATGTTATTTGTCCATAAGGCAAGTCGCTATACAGTGGCCTTAAGGGGCAATGGACACCTAAAATGCATTTTCAGATTTTGATGGATTCGTATAATACACAGTATTCTAAGAACAGAGAATTTTGTTTCAGATTTTTCTGACCAACCGTTTCAGTCATTGCCTTGCAAAGTTTTGGCATTTGACGTCACGGAAGTCCTCCGCGCGAGAGAAGCGGCTTACGGAAGCTTGTTTATACACAGCGCGGTTTGATTTCCTCGTGTGTTTTATAGTTTTACTGGTGGAAAATGGCAAGTAAGCCTCCATCATCGAAAAAGAGAAGGAATGTTAGCTTTTGTGTTGCTTACGGTTGTCGTAACAGATGAAGTTCGAGTGTAGGGATGTACTGTACAGTCAAGAGCAAAAAAAACTAGACACAGAAAACCACAGAAGTCTAATCAGGCCTCTCGAGGCTGATTAACCTTCATTAGGTAGTGCTAGAGTGGAAAAGTAGCCACAGGCAACTTCTATACTTTCAATAATGGATTACACTTATTTTGCACTGTAACATTCCTTTGCCTACATACACCTTTTAACCGATTGGTTTAATCTCTTTCGCCACTTAATGAAGGTAAATCATCCTCGAGAGGCCTGATTAGACCTGTGTGGGTCCAGGTGGCCAGTTTTTTTTTTATCTTGACTGTACAATTTCCCAAAAGATCCAGAAAGAAGACGGCAGTGGACCTTGCAAGTACAACGGACTAGGACTGACTTTGTTTACAAAGAAAATTGTATTTTACGTCTGTGTGGTGAACATTTTACAGAAGACCAGTTCGACAGTGGTATTGATAAAAAATAGAAATGGGATTTAGGAACAAAGAATGTGGGAGTTTTGCTGCCGACCGCTATTCCCACAGTCACACTTACAAAATACTGTACAGTCAGATGTATATAAAATTCCATAATTACTAACCACTCAGACACTGTAAACTCACTGCTGTTTTCAGCCACAACATTCCCTGTTTTCGCAACATGTACAGTACTCTCCACAAAAAACGACACACACAAACTGCCCTATCCTAGCTCCCCACAAATTCCGTCGGCCAAAGCAACAAGGGATTCGAATTAATAGTTGATGCTACGGATAAATATAAGACCATCTCATCATCAAACGTTTATTGTAAAACATCTTACAAATTCTTAATTATCCAAATGAGAAATCGAAGATGGCACCGGTAAATAATTTTTGTGAATATTATCTGGAGCTCCAATATCGCGGGCTCAGACGAGTCATTCGTGGGTTGGTTTCGCACAGCATGTTATTCGCTGTGCTGTTCGCAACGTTTAGGAACGCATCTGTGTGGAGCTAGGATAGGGCAGTTTGTGTGTCGTTTTATATGTGGAGAGTACTGTACACGACCACTTGGCTGTTCGATTAGCGATGTTTTGGGCACAACAGGCTCAAACTGGTATGCCTTCACTGAATTGAATGTAACTGCCACGGGAATGGAGAATGTTGGGTCCCATTCCTTCCCTTCGTCCTCTGTACCGTTGTTTCTATAAAAATAACTTATCTCCTCCGTTGATTCTGTCATTTTACTGGGGTTGGAGTATCACTATTACGCTTTGTGTACACAAAAACACTGGCAGGTACCGCGCCAAGGCAGCGAGGGGTGCTTCCGTGACGTCAGAGTATCCCGTGACCTAGCTGGGCCAATGAGAAAAATGCCAGATTTGAACTTCATATTTCTTATTTCTCAAATAGCTTCGTTATTATTTCGCACATGGAAAAAAGAAACATATATCCGCGAACTAGATTTTTCACTCTATTTTATAAGACAAAGTTGTTTTTTGGTCCATTGCCCTTTAAGCGATCGTTCAGGGTCTTAACCCGGCTGTGGGAAGGTGGGAGACTGTGCTTGGCTCCAGTGTTGCCAAGTATTTTTTCAAACGCTCGCCAAATTTTCATTACAAGTCGCCAATATCTCGCCAAAAATAACGACTGACAATTCGCCCAAGTCGCCGTTATTCAGCTAAAATAAATTATTTGCTTTTACGGTACACATATTTGCGGAGGTTTTTTTACGTTAAACACATTTATTGAAAATAGTCAGAAATGTCGTTCAAGTACTACCATTTTTCAAGTACAGTACACATCAAATTGAACTTTTCTACCCCAAAAAAATTATGAGGACTGAAAATCCTCACAACATATCCCCTTCATGCGTTGTCCACATATTACATGTAAAATCTGCCTGATTGTTATGGAAGCCCCGAGAGGACATAACTCGGGAACCGCAGAAAGTAGTCGGGAACCGCAAAAAGTGGACATAAACTATACATAAATACGATTTCGAGAACAGAGTTAGCTCAAAGTAGGTTTAAAAAATTCTGTTACTTTACGTTACCTTGTGGTACTTTATAGTACTCTATGTTACATTCGTAATACTTAACAGTACTTTATGCTACTTTATACTACTTTATGTTACTTTATAGTACTTTATGCTACTTCATAGTACTTTACATTACTTTGTGGTACTTTACAGTACTCTATGACACTTCGTAGTACTTAATAGTACTTTATGCTACTTTATACTACTTTATAGTACTTTACGCTACTTTATAGTACTTTATGATACTTTATGGTACTTTATAGTACTATATAGTACTTTATGGTAGTTTATAGTACTTTATGGTACTTTATAGTACTTTTTAGTACTTCATGTAGCTTTGTGATACTTTAGGGTTACTATTATATGCTCTATGTAACATTATGTAATTTATGTGATTTTGTGCGACCACATGCTTACTTTATGCAGCTTTACTTTACCTTATACTACTTTATGTTACTTTTTGTATAACGTTGTTATTTTATGGCACTTTATGTTACTTAATAGTGTTTTGTATTACTTTATGTAATACAAAAGAGGTTTATAAAAGAGGTAAGTAATGTAAAAGAGGTTTCAGTTACATAAAGTGTCTTAAAGTAATTCAAAACACTATTAAGTAACATAAAGTGCCATAAAATAACAGTAAAAAACGGGAAGTAAAGATGTCGAGGAAAAAGTACACAAGCCTGTCACTCAGCCAGCGAGTCGAAATTGTCGCTCTTTTAGACAAAAATGAAACACAACAATCGATCGCAAAGAAGTTTGGTGTTGACCAGGGAGTAGTATCACGTATTAAAAGTGACAAAGAAAATATTTTGACCGAATGGCGGAACAACTCAAACCCTAATCGGAAACGGAAGAGACTTGGAAAATGTGGGGACGTCGAAGATGCACTACTGAGATGGTTCAGCCAGGCTCGCAGTCGTGAGGTACCGATTAATGGTCCACTTCTCAAAGAAAAAGCAGAACAACTTGCCAGGGATCTTGGAAATGACCATTTTAATGCTACAAACGGATGGCTGGAGAGGTGGAAAAAACGGAACAACATACAATTTAAGGCCCCGGTATACCCAGCTCCTCTTATGGGCGGATAATATGGGGATATTTTCAGGCGGTTTTGCGTTTATTATAAGATATTTTTTAAAAAGCTTTTGACAGTAATGTTTTTGTGAACGATGCGCACTATGCGTCGAGCCACTTTTTTGAAAAAGCGTTTTTTGAATTTTTTATAAGTGAAGGAATATTTCAACTTCCTTAAAAATTGCAATTTCAAAAATCTGGCTCGACGCATAGTGGAGGATTTTCGTAAGTGAATTTTAGTGAAAAAATTTTTAAAATCGGATACATAGTTTTTAAAAAATCGCCTGAAAATATAGTAAAATTTTGGCATCCGAGACCTGCTGCCACACTTTTGCGGTGAGCGAAAAATGAAGTCAAAGTCAGTACAGGCAAACGGCGGGGAAGGAAATTGGTGAAAGGCCTTGACAAAAGCGAGCCTTGATATCGCCACAGGCACGCCTCTAACAAACAGAATATTTTTGGTAGGGAAGAATATTTTTCCTTTCCTTCAGCCAGCTAGCCATGAAAGAATAGCATTGAATGTATGCCACGCCTACTTGGTGTAGTTTGTTTCCTGTTAGTAAACAATACTAACGTAAACAGAGTGTAATTTTAAACGTATATTTTTATACGTGTAACTGTGTTATTCTAGCAATTTTTCTATCGGTTTACTTTGGTTGATAATTAACTTCATTTTGTGTGTATTTTCAACTTTTGTATTAGTGTTTTATTGATTGGTACTACTGTACACAAAATTAAAACTCGTCAGTTTCT
>JAHZNP010000854.1:10077-34457 GCA_020615345.1 Triops cancriformis
ATACAGGCTATTCCAGCGCGTGGAATTCGCGACTGGGATAACTTTACCATTGCCCATTATTTCTTCGAAGGATGTCTTCGCTGACGAGCTACGGTGCAGAATATTGGCTAGTTGACAACACTTGGCAATAACTGAGTTATTGCTAGCGACTTTTAATCCATCGCGGACGACTAGCTGAAGGGTGTGGGCAAAGCAAGGGTTCGCTCAATTGCCTTCGATTCAACTGCGTTCCTGATGTGTAGTTCCTCTGCCTCATCCAGGTCTTGCCAAAGTTCTTCATTGGGTAGACTCTCAATTCCCTCAAGAAAAATATCTTCGGAACTTTCCGGCATGGCAAGCTTACGTTCGTTTAGAACAAACAACGCTTTTTTCATGTTGCTAGCGTTGTCTGTAACGACGAAGCTTATTTTTTCTTCGAGGCCAAATTCTGCCACCGCGTCTCCAAAGGCGTCTGCAATAAGTTCGCCTGTGTGTGAGCCCTTGAAAGCCTTGAATGCTAATAAGTACGAAACGAATGTACAGTCATGAAACGCGTGAGCTGTAATTCCCATGTACGAATGCATACGTCCGTCTGTCCAAATATCCATGGTGAGTGCGACGTACCTCGCGTTTGCTAATGCTTCGAGCATTCTACCTTTCTTTTCTGCTGTAATTCTCGGGAGGATCGTATTGGTAATATGCTGCCTGGAAGGTATTGTAACTCTCTTGTCCCAGTCTTCTAGGAAAGTGCGGAATTCCGGAGATTCCACAATCGATATCGGTAGGCCGCATCCGATAATGGCGTTCAGAACAAGTTAACGAACTTTCCTCTGTTGGTCAGGGTGATTCTGACCATATTTCATGGAGCACACCCCCATTTCTGTAAATGTGCGCTGGTTTTTTTCAGGTTCCGGATTGCGACCGTGTACATGGTATTGTTCATATTGCGCTGGGTGCTTCCTTTGCAGATGCCTATATTATGATTTTTTTTAGCTCGGTTCTAGCTCGACTATTTCGTAAGAGGAGAAGGTGTAAATATCGGCTTTCGTTTTATTTGCTCGATCGAATGAAATTGCGGAGAAATTACGCGACAGGATCTCAGTTGTGTGAACTATATAATGTGCTTCAAGAAAAACCTCAAAGTTACCGCCTCTATCATGTATTCCGGCTTTCTTGTACAGTACTCGGCAAAAAAAACGACCCAAACAAACCGTCGTAGCCTAATAGCCCGCATTAGCGTCTCTGCAAACAGCACTGCGAATAGACACATATTGGGAGCACGACCCACGAATGACTCGCGGGAACCCGCAATATTTGAACTTATTTCTCCGTTTTAATGAAATTAGCTAACCAAAACTATTTTCCCCCTTCCAATATCCGTCCCAGATTTTACTAATTGCGAATGTAATGATGTTTTGTAATAAACGTGTATACCGTATTGATTTATGATCTTATCATTTATTCCAACAAAGAATACCAATCATTTATTCCAACAGAGTAAACCAACAAATAAGTTATTTATCAAAGGATTAAATAGTCGAAAATAGTAAAATGACTTTGCAAACTAATTTAGAGTTGAGAGGAAAAATTATCGGGATGAGAGAAGCTGGTTGCTCCCTCTCTCTGACATAGCCGTTAAAGTGAATCGCTCACTCGGCACAGTGAAAAGGTGGGTAAATCGGCGGAAAATTGAGGGACACGTTCATCGAAAGGTATTCAAGCTTTTATCGTAAGAATATATACAAAAACGTGAAATTATTTAGATTGGATCTGGCCGTCCCCAAATTGTGGGCAACGAGGGCAAAGAAATACTACTAGCAACTGCCTATGTATTCCCTACCAAGACCATGGGGAAGATGTTGGACATTTCCAGTGTGGATTGCTCTTTAAGAACAGGATCTCGCATACTTATCGCAGCCGGAATTCGTTCGCGAATGCCCGCTCGAAAATTCAAGCTTTCCGAAAAACATAAGGAGGGAAGGCTTAATTTTTGCAATGAGTTTAAGAACGAGAATTTCGACTACTGGGCAACGGTAGTCTTTTCGGACGAGACTACTATTTCCAGTGTCTCAAACAGACCTGCTCGTGTTTACCGAGAAGTAAATTATGTTACGCTACTTGTAATTTTTTCCGAATTCTCTAACTTAGAAAAATCAACGTCTGGACGAGAGGTTTGTTCGGGATGCCTGCCGAAGTGGAAGATTTTCCGTTTCCGCATTTGCGTGGTTTTCGGCAACCACAGGCCTAAGCCCTCTCATAAGGATTGACGGACGATTTAATGGCAAGGCGTATTGCAACATTCTTGAGCGCGAACTGCCCATAATGAAGGAGGCACTGGGCGACAATTTAGTCTACCAACAGGACAACGCGCCCGCCCGCAAAGCCCGTGCAGTCATGAACTGGCTAAGGTCTGAATGTGTGAAGTTCCTCCCTCACCCGCCGAGGTCACCAGACCTAAATCCTATTGAAAATGCCTGGGCCATGTAAAAGCGGGAGATCAACGTAGGTTATCAACGTAAAAAATTAAGAATATCTTTAATGTTACTTGTTCAAATTTTCAGATTCAAACAGTAAGAAACAAAGACGAGCTCTGGCGAGAAGTGACCCGTGTTTGGGAGGAGTTAACTAATGACCCTCAGTACTGTATTTCTCTTGCTTCTTCAATGCCGATGAGATTGGAGGCTTGCGTGGAAAATGACGGGGCTATGACAAAATACTCAAGTCAAGAAATTTGCGATCGTCATATATTAATATTAATATTTTGTTTAATGTAAAACCCAATGTATAAAGAGGCTAATTTTTTTAAAACTTTTCTTCTCCAAGTTTTCCGTCCCCAAAAATGTAATGAACAGGTTGTTCGCAAAATTTGCTCGTCAATAAAATTACTAGTCATTTAACTGAAAATACAAGTATTTTATATCTCATGAATACACATATTTTTTGAAAAATGTGTTAATTGCTGCTTTCACTCCCGGGCAAAACTAAATCTGGGCACTTTGCATAGGTTTGGGTAACTATTCTGTAATAAAATTCTGGGACGGTTTGCGTCTAGAAACAAAGATCCGAAGTATAAAAAAACGTATAAAATATAAAAAAATACTAACAAAAGTTCTACTTAACGTATTATAGCGAAACTTATCGAGCACGAACTAAATACATTACAACGGCGAAATTCATGACAAGGCCGGACCCAGTGAGCTGTTCGTGGTTTGGTTCCACATACCTTAGTAATTCGTAGTGCTGTTCGCAGACATGCACTTGCGGGCTATTAGGCTACGACGGTTTGTTTGGGTCGTTTTTTGCCGAGTACTGTACTGCAACCAAATTGTCCAGTTAAAAAGGTGGTGCAAATATGGGCTAGTGTGAAAAAGCTACGAATTCTAGCCCAAATGAGACTGAAAACAAAAGAAAGATGCCTAGGGGTGCTCATATGTACAGTAGAGGGGAATAAAGGGAGGGAAAACAGGTACATTGCGCGCGGGCATGCCCAGGTAGTGCTTAAAAAGGGTTGTCTTCTCCCCGCTTGCCTAGACTGTTGGCAAAAGCATAACCCTGCGGAAGGAGCTTGGCGCTTGCCTGGAAATGCACGTGCCATTTAAGCGCGCTGTCCCCTCCTTTTTTTGCCCTCTACTGTACATAGTGTTCCGTTAAGTAAAAAAATGTATATATAAGAACATTAATAAAAAACGAAAAAGGACGAACTATTCATACATTATGTTTATGACGAAAGCTGTTCAAGATAAATTACTGTAAAAGCCTTTGGAGGGCATATAATCATTGAAAGGAAGGTACAGTACAATGCCGTACCCAGGGGGGTTATGTGTTTTACTCCCCCCTTCCCCCCGAACGTGAACTTTAAAATGAGCAAGGTAGGGCAATCCCAAATGTCCAAAAAATTGCAAACGCCCCCTGAAAAAATCCTAGATACGGCCCTGGTACAGTATTTTCCATAAAAACAGCCCCTACGAAGTGCCCTATACTACCAGCACGGCAATGCAGGTGGAAGCGCCGCTGTTGGGCAGGAACTTTCGAAGAAGCCTGGGGTGGGATTTTGAATTGGAAGTACTGCACGCACTGACTACTGTGGAGATTGCTATAAAATGAAGGAAAATGTTCTGACAGCTTATCAGTTGTTCTCAGTAATGAGTAAAGTACCAAAACGTTTTTGTGGACCAATAATAGAGTACGGAATGACATTTTACTCGGTAAAACCAAAATAAAATGGTACCCCAAAATTAGGTAAAAGTCGTTCGGACTTAGGTGCCGAAGACCAGCTGAAAAAAGTAGAATTTAATATCTGTTTAATTAGGTTCTGGCAAGTTGTTTGTCCAAAAGTGACGTTTGTCTTATCCGCCACTTTCATAAAACTTTCAATTACAGTATTTTTGTTTGAAGGCTACGGGTTACCTAACCTAGAAATAGCCGATATTCCCTTCCTCTCCTTTTTTTAACATACCTGACAAAAGCGGAAGTTGTCCCTGTCTTTTCACGAAGATCTGTCCGACTTGTGCAAAACTTGCACGTCGCACGCACTTCTCACGAAGATCATCACAATATTGAAAATCTTTATATCCAAATTCAACAATAGAAGGAATCTTGTCGGGTACTCTTTTTCTGTTCATTTTGTACGAGTGTTTACTCTTTTTCTGTCCATTTTGTACGAGTGTTTAACCTCAACTGACTTTTTCGTATGTTCTGAAAGGGCGTGTATTAAAACTTCCTTGATTTAGCAAAATATCGCATACGCCGGCTTAAAAAGGCAATTTTGTGTACATGCAAGGGAAAACACGGAGATGGGGTCTTTTGCAAGACTCCGCTTGTTTTGTATTTCCCTTTCTCTTAGCTTTACCGCATGCACAAAACTTGACCAAGGTGTCTTCTGGGGTCAATTAGCACTTCGCCTTGAATAGCAGTTGTGAACCCGACGTCGGCAAAATGTGGTGGGCTACGGGAAATCAGATCTTTTCGCCTAAGGTCTCAAGTAATGAAAGCTAGGTCTCGAGATCATGACCTTCGAGATCGAAATCAAGACGGGGCTAAAATTTTCGAGACCGAGACGAGACCGAGACTTTACAAATTTTCCCGAGACGAGATCGAGACCTTAGGGCCCTCGAGACCGGTCTCGAGACCGAGACCTGGTCTCGAGATCACAACCCTGGTGATGAACTTTTGTCAGTCGATTGCATTAGATCAATTAAGATATTTAGGTTTTCTTGTTCTTCGCGGTGATGAGCTGGGTTGATAATGGAAAGTAAGTTGAAAAGTACTGTATCAACGGATAGGTTTAAGTTCAGTGCAAGATGATATAGTTGAGGGATTTTTGTAGTATTGATAGGCTTCCAATCACCATTTTCGTATCTGTGTGCTTTTCTATTGAAATTGACCAAATTATTTCGCCAAAACAAGGTTTAAAAGGATAGAGAGTGAATCCATCTTTTCCGATTGTATAGTTGTTGAAGCGTGGTTGAGCAAGTACCGACAAGTTGCGTTGAGACCGCAAGTAGTTTCTTCGGTTTGAAATTCTATTGTTTGAGTAGCGCATCTTTGAAGAAGAGCTGTTTGTCCATACGGGACTAGCTTTTCGCAAGTATTGTAACCTAAGAGTTCAGCTGCTAGTATTCCACTGAATAGGGCGATAAGAGGTACTAGGGGTGCATTTTATCGTGAACAGCGCTATTCTCCTGTTGAGCTCGACAGCATTATTTGTCCACAATAAATTGACCGATCGCAGATCATTGTTCGACAACTCTTGTTGAACAAGGAGTTGACAAAACACTCATCCAGCTCAACTGTTTGTAAACATTACCGCATGTTTGTAAACTATGTTTAATTTTATTATGAATGTAGTGGAAAACTTAAATAAATTGGTATTATTATCATAGAATAACGAATTGAAATTAGTATTTTTAGCAGCTCTGAGCCAAATTCAGCGGATAGAAGTTTGTTTGCCACTAATAGTAATGACATGTAGGAAATCATAAAAGAAAAATTGGCTGTGCTTTTCCTGTAAAAAATGCATATTAACTTCTTTATGTCAATGTGGCGCAATATCAGCAAAAATAATAAAATTTGTTGGAGGTTTTAAAAAAAATCTTGGTTTATTGAGTCATAAACAAAATAACAATTTAAATTATCCAATTAACTCAATTAATTCAAGTGTATTTGACGAGGGTAATAATTTTGGCCAGAGTCCTGCAATTCATCTCAGGACCTAAAAATAAATCTAACTACGTCTCATTGATTGAGGCCTATTTCAGAAGGTTACTTTTGTTAGCTATTCACAAGCAAGGTCTAATTCATCAAGCAAGCCTGGGAAAGTTGTTCATGAACTTTCAAAAATTATAAAAATTACTAGTCAGTATATAAAAGAATTACATACAATAGCCTTCTGAAATGCATATCACAATGTTAGGTAGTAATTAATATAAAATTATCACTAAAGAAAATAAGCTTAATTTTCCAATGCAAAACCTAACAATGCACAAAATATAAAAACTGTACTACAGAAAACGCAATTACAAAATATTCTCCAAGCATTTTTTCACATTTCACAATACTTGTACGAAAAATGGGCACCGTGTTTACAAACAAATGGAAGGCGGAGGGCTTTATGGACATTTCCTTGTTCAACCCAGCTTCTGAGCAGGGTTGAACAAAAGGAGACTTTGCTGTTCAACACCACGACCTCAACAAGAGTTGTTGACCATAAAATGCTTGTTCACCTGGATGCCATCCACGCCAAAACAGCTTTTGAGCTCAACAATGGCATCGTTGAACAATTTGTTCACAATAAAATGCACCCTAGGGCTGCTCTGTTCTTTGCGACTTGATAATTGATGACATCCAGATTTTTCGCAATTTGTACTTCTCGCATTGCGGTAATATCGTTGATAAATTGTAGATGTGCTACTATTGCTTGAGGGATTTCTTTAATGTCGTGTCGTGGTTGTGGAGCCAAGTGGACGACAAATTGAAGAAAATGGTCAGGCATTCCGATAACCGGATGCGCCTTAATATTGTTACAAGTTTGCGTTTGGGGAGCTTGAATATAGAATTCCAGTTGGTTTTTAGTGTCTAATACACGGCCAAAACCTTCATGTATATTAACGAAGTATTGAGCGGTTCCTTGCGTTATAGTTTCGTTGGAACATTGCTTTTTAATTTTGTTTCGTGGAATCGGTTCCAAACTATAGTTACATGGTTAGCTGTTGCAAATCCGTTATCGTAGCTTGAGTTGATTTTCCCGAAAGGGGATTCGACTGGGCAATCTGGGCACGGTTGATGGAGGGTTATTTCTTCCATGAAACAGTTCAGCGTAGTGTAGGTTTGAGTTGTCATCCAGACTGGGTTGCCTGTAGGCGGTTGTTCGAATAACCATTTCTTACCGTCTCGGTACATTTTGTTACCGTTGCAAGTGAGAGTTTGAGACAAATGTAGACAGTCGTCGGCTATTGTATCTTGGGATTGCTTGTCGCTTGTGGAATCATGGGCTCCGAAAAAGAATGATTCGATTTTTAGTTGACGGAGCCATTGGCCACAAGCTATTCCTTTGAAAGTTTCGGGTGGTCGTACGTCTCGTGTGAGAAGGTAGTTTACGGTTTGCCGTGTAACTGCAATATCTCTTGGTCAACAATTAGGGATAGTTTGAAAGTCGATGAAATTGATAGTAGAAGGATTTGTGCAGTTGCAGATAGTAGATTTGAGAGAGACGACGGAAGAGAAGATAGAGAAGGCGATCCAGAAGAAGTAGAACATCTGCAATCATCGATACTAGTTAGACTATGTATTGATCTTGTTTTATAATTTAAATATCGCACATGGGTTCGGGTGGACTATTTGGTTCAACATAGTGTAAGACTTCAGGTATAGGTACAGTACTGAGCAAAAAAATACTAAGGGAAACGGGACACATTATCACAAAGCCGGTCCTCTCACTGCGGAAAGCTGTCCTGGCTTATTACGTCACTGGCACTTTCTAGCCTCCCGCTAGGAACTGTTCCCGGGAGGAACTGTAGGCTACGCGCGAATTCAGACATCATGTATTCTGTTTTACATTCCACGAAAAAAAGCGTAGAAAAGTCGCATCTCCTGTTCTACTACTAAATAACTAGAAACCCACATAAAGAGCAATAAGTAATACAACTGGGCAAACTGAAAGTAAGCAGAAATTGGCGCGCAAATAGGTTTAGCTGCTGATTGGTAGAACGACCTGTCACAGGACTCGCGGTGGTGAAAGGGTCTGGCAGCGAAGGGATAGGGCCATTTCAGCCTCGTGTCCCCATAGTTTTTTTTGCTCAGTACTGTACGTTGGGACTAGGGTTTCAAGATGGGGGGTGGTTGAGTAGGTTAATCGTCTTGTAAGGGAGTGTTTGAAAGGAGGGGACGTCGCTTGGAGTTAGCCGGGGTCTTGCATAGCGAGCGTTGTGTATTTTTGCGAATGGGCAGAAGTGGACGTGGGCAATTATATCTACCTTTTGGGATGTGGTGAAGATCTGAGTAAGGGCATAGAAGTATGGAAAGTTGTTTCGCTGGGTGATATCTTCGGCACGTCATGAGATGAATAGTAGTCTGTTCGGATCGGAAGGGTTGGTCGCAGTATAGGCATAAGAAAAAGTCGGCCATCTAGTAGAATTTAGTTGACTTTTAATTATGCTGCGGCAGCTGCGCTCCAGAAACGTCCAGGTGGTCAATAAATGACTTTCTACCTCAAGGCGGGCCTGGTAGGCTTGTTCGCCATCAGGGTATTCCTCCGCCGTCTGGTAAATGTTATAGTTTATCTTATCGGGATACCAATTCCCTAAACAATAGTCGTCGGGAGTCGGTATCCGACAGAAGTCGGGGAGTCGGGTATCAAAATCGTCAAGGTGTACAGTTACGGGTTCGTACGGAAGGTCAAGAAACCAGTCAAATGTCCGTAAGTCGGGTCTTACATCGGCATTGAAAAAGTCATAGTAAAGGATAGTCTTAGCATGACAGCAGTCGAAAGCTATGTGTTGGGCGAAGAGTTGCGTTGGGATATGGTGGGCATCAGTGTACGGGCACACCATAACGTAGGGTTCTCCGAAAATTTGGCACACCTGTTCCCTACTCGCAGTTAGATGCGGGATTGCATCAGCGCGGTGAAAAGGAACCCAGCAATATGGACAGGCATAAAAAGTATGGGGAATGCCTTGGGCCATGTTCGAAGCGTTATCATAATTAGTGCTTTCTATTCCAGCTAAGTATTTGCTACAATTAAAAGTCTGTCGTTCTCAGAATTGAAGTTTCGCCGGTCGGCGTAATTGTGACCTATATCTTAACGAAACTGAGGGTCTCGGTAAGTTAGGCTGTGAAACATTTGACTTATTTATTCTCCTTGGAGTTCGAGGTGTTCCCGGTACTGGGGGAACAATATTGGGCGTAGGGAGTAGGGGAGTGCGGTGTTGAGGAGAGAAGAAAGGTGTACTCGGGCTTGGTATTTGAGGTGTCGGTAGTAAAGGAGTCGATGGTAAAGTCGGTCGTGCTGGCATTACTGGTAGTGGTCTTACAGTATAAGTTTGGTAGGTTGTAGGAGAGTTAGTCGTGCCACGTAAAGGTGTCTTAGTTGTTATCAAGTTATTTTCGTTACAAGGCTTGAGTCTATTAACATGTACAAGCTCAACTTTGTTATTTGCAATATCTTTTATTTTTACATTAACGGGAGATGTGAACTCTAATATTCGATAAGGACCTAGCCATTTGAAATCTAGCTTCCTTGCTTGTCCTGGTTTAGTCGCTGGGTAAGACAAATATACCTTTTGTCCAACTTCGTATTTAACTTCTTTTGTATTTCTATCATAATATTCTTTTTGTTTTTCTTCAGCTTTTTGCATATTTTTACTTGCATTTTCCCATGCATTGTGTAATTTCGCTAACATTTCTGCTTTATATTCAGTTGCTAGCGCATAACTTCGTTTAGGATGTGTGATGAGAGTGTCAATTGGTAGAGTGGGGTCTCTACCGTATAAAAGGGTGAAAGGTGTGTCTTGGCTTGAAGACTGTGTTGAAGTACGATAGGCAAAAAGTGCGTAGGGTATGTAAGAGTCCCAGTCTTCTTGAGACTTGTTAACGTAGTGTTTAAGTAATGATATTAGTGTTTTGTTAAACCTTTCAGTTAAACCATCTGTTTGTGTGTGATATGCTGTTGTTCGTACTTGTTTTATTTCCAAAAGCTTACATGTTTGTGTTACGAGTTCCGACATGAAATTAGTTCCACGATCTGACAGGAGTATTCTAGGAGTTCCATGTCGGGAAATTATTTCTTCTACAAGAATTCTTGCAATAGTTTCATCTTTTTGATCCGGAGTTGCAAAAGCTTCCGGCCATTTAGTAAAATAGTCTGTGAATACTACTATGTAACGATTTCCTCTATAAGTATGCGGTAAAGGGCCTACGACGTCGACAGCAATTCTTTCCATCGGTGCTGATACTGGGGTAAGGGAAATCATAGGAGCAGGCGAAGTACGTGTTGTGTTTTTGTGTCGGGCACAAGATTCGCAAGACTTACAGTATTGTTTGATTTCGGAGTACATTTTTGGCCAAAAGAAACGTTCCTTAATCTTAATGTATGTCTTTTCGAAAGCTAAGTGACCTGATAGGTGATGATTATGTAAAGTGTATTATACAGTGGAGTCCACTTATAACGATACCTGATATAACGATAATCCGCTTATAACGATAAAAATATTACGGTTCCGTTTTTGCCCCATTTAATCCAATGATAATCAAGTCCGATACTAATTTTTGAACATTCGAGCCGACAATTTCCACGAAAGAATTAAAACATGCTTTCACAATTTTGACGTAGTCACCTTTCACAACCTCTCACCTTGGACACTTCTCGATTGCAAACGTTCAGTATAGCACCGACAATTGTGTGGGACAGGTGAGACAAACTTCAACGAAAGGCCAGCGAGAAGAAATTGTGGCCTTACTTAAAAACAATGAAAAGTAACACTCAATTACAAAGCAGTCTGGTGTAGCATAGTAAGTGATTTCAAAAATTAACAAAGGAAAGGAGAATTTCATGTGTTTGGCGGAAGAACTTTGTGCTGCACTTGACACTGCAAGCACAATTTGCAGATTTTTGGAAACAAACGGTGGCACACTGTACGAGTTTTTGTTTTACAGAATTGCATGTATGTTGTAGCTCAGAAGAACGCTAAGTAGCGGGTAATTACCTATTATTTTTAGCGCAAACAAGGCTAGTCGTACTACTTTTTAAAACCATAATACTGATATATCACTATGCTTTGTTAACTTCATTAGTGTTTTCCGTCCTGATGTATATGCAAGTCCTGATATAACGATAGTCCTTTTATAACGATAATTCAAGTCCGGTCCCTAGCCCATCGTTATAAGCGGACTCCACTGTATATCAGTCTTTAAAGACTCTGGTGCAACAATTTGTTCAATTGTATTCTTTTTCTTGTCTGTATCGATGTGTACTAGTATGCCATGCTCGTTTATGAAATAATCTTTTATGGAATATAAACAAAAAGGGTGTTTCGATGAGTCTTCTGAAAGTTCTTGATTAATCAGGTAGTGAATAATGTTTTTGCAAATGGGGTCACTAGCTTGTAAGTTTTTGATTTGGTTAATATTAAAGGGTTCTGTTTGATCTATGGAGCTAACGGGAATTCTTGAAAGGGAATCAGCATTTTCATTCTTCTTTCCAGGACGGTACTCTATTTCCATATCGTTATCTTGTAGTTTTAGAGACCATCTGGCTAGTTTAGGAGAACTGTCTTTATTGTTCATAAGCCACTTAAGAGGATTGTGATCTGTCATTATTTTAAAACGTCTTCCGTAGAGGTATGGGTGGAAGTGTTTAACTGCAAAAATAATTGCTAAAGCTTCTCTTTCTTCAGTTGCATATCGACTTTCTGTGTCTTGTAGTGTTCTGCTAGCATATGCTATTACTACTTTATCATTGTGTATTTGACTAAATACGGCGGCTATACATGTATCTGAGGCGTCAGTATAGACGATAAATTCTTTACTGAAATTAGGGTATGCTAAAATCGGGCTAGTAACAAGATCTTTTAGTGTGTTAAATGCTGTGTTTTCTTGTTCTGTCCATTTGAAAGTTGTATTCTTCTTTGTTAGTTTGTTAAGAGGTTTTGATAGTGAAGCAAAATTATTACTAAAACGTCTGTAATAGCCTGCTAATCCTAGGAAATGACGATTTTGTTTTACGTTTCGTGGGGTAGGGTAATCTTTTATTACATTGATTTTATCGGGATCTGGTTGTACTCCTTTAGAGGAAACTAAATGATCTAAGTATTTTACGGCTGGTTTGCAGAATTCGCATTTCTTTGCTTTTAATTTCAGTCCTGCGCTTCGCAGTCGTTTGAAAACTTCTAGTAAATGTTTTAGGTTATCTGCAAACGTTACAGAAAATACTATAAGATCATCTAAATAAACTAGTACGTTTTCTAATCGTTTTTCGGCTGCTAGAATCTTGTCCATTAATCTTTGGAAGGTTGCTGGGGCATTTGATAAGCCAAAAGGGAGACAGTTAAATTCTTAGTGACCGAAATGAGTTGTAAAAGCTGTTTTATATCTGTCTTCCTCTGCTAATTCAACTTGCCACTATCCAGATGCAAGATCCATGACTGATAAATATTTAGCATTACCTAGTCTGTCTAAGGTATCATCTATACGTGGGAGAGGGTATACATCTCTTCTAGTTACGTCGTTTAATTTTCTAAAATCTACGCAAAATCTTTGGGAACCATCTTTCCTTTTAATTAGAACTACTGGAGCACCCCAAGGTGATGAAGAAGGTCGTATGACGTCTCTTTTTAGCATATCGTTTATGTGTGTATTTATAACGTTTCTTTTTTATTCTGGTGTTCTGTAGGGTGTTTGGTAGTGAGGGGGTCCTGTGGTTGTAATTGTGTGTTTAATAAGTGTAGTGCGGCCTAAGTCAGCGTCGTCTTTTGCAAGTATGTCCCTAAACTCCACAAGCAGTTTCAAAAGTGTTTCTCTATCAGAGGGTTTTACATTGGAGAGGTCAAAGTTATCAAGAAGTGGGTAGTTAGTACTAGAAAGGTCATGTATTGCAGAAATTATTTTGGCATTTGCCTTGATGACAGTTCCTATAATTGTATCTCGCGGGATCGAAATATCTTGTGGTCCTTAATTCCACAATGACACAGGAATTCGCCCTTCTGAACATAGAACGAACGCAAGTTCTACTGTGAAATCCTAGTCATCTAAATCCGTAGGCTCAAAAAGGGCATCCGCTCCATTCAGTTCCTCTGAAGGACTGAATTTGGCAGTAGCGATTACTCTACTGTACGCGGGAATTCTTACTTCTTGAGTAAGCCTTGTTTAATAAAATTTATTTGCATGCAATGTGCTTATAAATGTGGGGATTTCCGGCAGATTTATTTCCATCGCCGCCCCATCTATAATAATTCCCTGATCCCTTATTACGTCCATACCGAGGATAAATTCATATGTTAATCCTTCGGTTACAAAGACTTTTGCTTTAAATTCTTTATTGTTTACCTCAATAGGTAACTTATAGCCAGAGGCGTAGCGAGGGTCAACGGCGCCCAGGGCAAAGGGAAAATCAGAGCCCCCCTTTACACCAACTTGTCATAAATTGTGAGCCTTCTGCAATATCATTGTAATATACAGTCAAGAGCAAAAAAAAAGACAAAAAAAGCACAGAAGTCTAATCAGGCCTGTCGAGGCTGATTAACCTTCATTAGGTAATGGAAGAGTTGGAACAGTAGCCACAGGCAACTTCTATACTTTCAATAATGGATTACACTTATTTTGCATTGTAACGTTCCTTTGCCTACATACACCCTTTAACCGATTGGTTTAATCTCTTTCGCCACTTAATGAAGGTAAATCAGCTTCGAGAGTCCTGATTAGACCTCTGTGGTTTCAGGTGGCCATTATTTTGCTCTTGACTGTACAGTGCTGAGCAAAGAAAACTTTACGTGAATTTACACAGAGGTCTAATCTAGCCTCCAGAACTGATTTACTTTCATTAACTGCCGAAGGGTTTCGAACGAATCTGTTACTTGGGGAAAGGTAGACCGCGCAGTTTGAAAATCTCCGCACGTAATTATGTAAAAAGTATTCGTATTGCGTAATTATGATTGACATGAAATATGCAAAGAATGTTTGTTTTGAATAATTATTCTTGGTAAAAATTTGAGACGAAAATTTTCTTCAGTTGTCTCAGAATTTCGACACCAACAGGAAAAGTTAAATAAATTTACGTGAACTGTAATTATGCTGCAAACAAATTAATCTTTACAATAAAGATTAGACTATCAAAACAGAATGTAGCAAAATGTTTTGAGAGAAATAATAAATGTAAGATATCAACAATATCTATGACACTAAGTGTTCTGATTATGTAATCGAGGAGTATTTTTGCAACAATACCAATGGCGTAACTTATGCAACAAGTCGTGTAATCTGTCTTTTCCCCTACAAAATCGAACACTGTCATTTTCGCGGTCTACCGTCACTTCGACAGCTATTGGCGACTCTTCAGCACTTAATGAAATTTAATCAGCCTCAGGAGGCTACATTAGACCTCTGCACAAACCCTTGTAAAGTTTTTTGGCCTAGTACAGTACAGTTTCCGGCAAAAAAACGGGCCCAGCTTACCGCCCTGTACTAGTGCCACAGCCGTTCCGCGAGCATTGTCTCACTATCGTCTTTCGAACGTTTGTGACCCGCACGGCTTTCTCCCAGTGGCAGGGGACGCTAGCATGCAGCGGTTTGCTTGGCCAATTTTTTTTGCCGAGTTCTGTACAGTACTAGGGCCGAAAATCGGTTCGACTCGAGTCGAACCGAGTCGAGTCGATGTCGACTCGACTCGAAAATGATCGACTCCGACTCGACTCGACTCAGCAACGACCGATTTCGACTCGACTCGGCAACCTTCGACTTCTACTCGACTCGATAACCATCGACTTCGACTCGGCTCGGTTTAACAGGACCAGCTTGGGTCGGCTTAAAAATTGAAAGTCAATTTCACCGGATTCGGCATCTCTTTTTGTGGAAACTATTGAGTGCTCAATGAAAGCAGAAAAAAAGCGAAAAGGTGAAAGGCTGCGACTTATATTCTCTGTCAAATTAAAAGAGAGTGACAGAACTGACGAATCTTTTATCACTCTATGGCTGCGTTTCCACTGCCAACTCAACACCGGAGTAGGGCTTGTCAACTCGCGTCCCAATAGGCGTCAGTACTACTCAATTGAGTTGAAGTTGAAATCGAATATGACTTGCAATTGAGGACTATAAATCGTTGTATTGAACGCACTAATACAAAATAATATTAAGAAAGGAATATTGGAAACAAATACGAAGTATTTAAGCATTGTAACGTAGACTGAAATCATCTTGTAAAATGCAAAATTTCCTTTATAACGTCGCATTACACAACTTTACTTTTTACGGCTCGTTGAAAATTTACATTTAAAAACTAAATTAATGTAAAAGCTGAAAGGACAACTGTATGTGGCAATGACTTATATCTAGTATATATACAAAAATATATTTTACTTGAAATGCAATATTTATGAACGCAAATTCCCATACGTTTGTCAACAAAACTTCCTTTTATTTACAATTCACCCACCCCGTCTGGAGTCCTGACGCGGAACATCCCTCAACTCACCTCTGCTTGCCTAGACCCCTGATCCGAAAAGTGGTTTGCAAACCCCTCACTAAACCCACCTTTGAACTAGGGTTTGGCCAGTGGAAACACGTGAGTTTGTCAACTCAGGTTGAAATCCCACTTCAACTCGAGTTGAGTTGGCAGTGGAAACACAGCCTATGTAATGTACATTCCATAGAGATACCCGGGTTACTAGTACCGACTCAGATTTGACTCGGCTCGATTCAGCAGTGACCGACTCCGACTCGACTAGGTTTGGAAGCAGATGAGTTGAGTCGAGTCTAGTCGAATTGTTTTCAGCCCTATACAGTACTCGGCAAAAAAACAGGCCTAGCAAACCGCCCTATACTAGCGCCACGGCCGTTAGGCGAGCGGTGTCTCTGGGAGGATGCCGTGCTGGTCACAAACGTTCGAAATACGATAAAGTGACACACCGCTCGCGCAACGGCCGTGACGCTAGCATAGGGCGGATTGTTATGCCCGTTTTTTCTCGAGTACTGTACAGTACAATAAGGGGGTCTATCAAAGACAAAGTCACGAACGGAGTAAACTGAAATTATACGCATTCATCCAAGTCCTCTTCTTAGCTCATTTTATTCTAAATCCTTTTTCCGGCTCTTTTTTTAAAATCGTGCACCATGAAATGGCGCCCCCCTCAAGTTCGCGCCCAGGGCACGTGCCCTGGCTGCCCCACCCTCGCTACGCCACTGCTTATAGCATCCTAGGACATTCATTTTTTCTCCGGTCACTGACTGTAGTGACAGAGTATTTCCTGGCGCTCGTTTAACAAACTAGGATCCAAAAGTTCAAATGCTCTGGCATCCATTACTGTAACACATGCACCTGTGTCTACTAAACATCGAAAAGGAACTTTACCAATCTTAATATTGACGAAAATTCTGCTTGCGGGTTGCGAAAAGGAAATGTGTGGGGTATGTGGCGCTGACTGGCCTTTCCTAAGTGCTGCAGTCAGCACCTTTAGTTTGTTGGGCGAGACCTGCATTCGGGCGCAATATGTCCCATCTTGTTACATTTATAACATTGTATAGGCCTATGCGGTCTATTTATGAACGCGAGAAGCGCGAGAAGCTGTTCGCGCGGGAGTAAGAACGTTGCGGCCTAAAGCTATTTTTAGACGCGTCGTATCCACGGCCGTTGGAGTAATGGGAATAGCTAGGGGAGCGATGCCTGTTATAATTAGGCCTAGATTCTGTGAAGTGGACTCTACGTTCATGACTTCTGCTGCGATCTCTGTGGAAAGGTCTTTGAGGGGGGTAGTTATTTTCGGTAGGCATGTTTGGAGTACGGCTCTTGCTTCGTTGTTTGCTAAGTGCAAGTGCAGCTACAGCTTCAGCCAGACATGAAATGACTGATTGTGAATTATTATGTGTAGTTAATGTATCAAAAGATTCTACACGTGCAGCAATTGTTACAGATTCTTTAAATGTTTCTGGCTGTGTACTCAATACATATCGTTGTAAGTGTGGCAAAAAACCTTTCGTGAAATTACCTTTCATCTCTATCTAGTGCAGTGTGTGAAAGTGGAGGATTATCCTTTTCGTGTACTCTGTGAGTTAGTTTAGTAATTTCATCTGCGTAGTCTCTAACTTTATGATTTCTTTGCTGAGTGCTATTTTGTAATTTAACTAGCATTTGCATTTCGTGATCACTGTCTCCAAATCTTTCAATTAATACATGTTTAAATTCGTTAAAGTTTTTCGGCTTTTCTAAAAGAGTGTTAAAATAAGTGTGTGCGCAACCAGTATGTTTCATTTTTCCTGCAGTTAGAGTCTGATCTTGATTCCATTTAACTGTCTCAGCTACTGTTTCTAAATCTTGCATGAATCTGTAAGAAAGTTGAAGCGATTTTAGGATAGGAAGGATAGAAAAGGGTTGCGCGGGTTCGAATTTTAGGCGTAGGCTAAGGGACGGTTTTAGGAGAGTAAAAATAAGGTTAGTGCGGATATTTTGTATTGAGGTGTTACGAGAATTACAGGAGCGGGATTTGTGGTCTGGAAGGGGTTGGACTGAACAATCGCACTGTTGGGGTAGGACTGAACAATCGCACCGTTACAGAAGAGACAGTCGTTTTGACTGTTACATAAAACTAAGGGGTACGGTTACTGTTTACTGAGGAGTCCAAGCAAGGCACAGACGGAAATTGAGACTAAGGTTTCCCTGAGTAAGCAAACTACTAATATTCTAGGCGTCGGTTGGCTGAGCATAGACAGTACCTTCTCACATCACTTCCCCACTGGGGAGACTACGTCCCGTAGTCGTATCGGTAAAGTGAGTAAAACGAGTAGAACGGTAAAGGAAATGGTCAAGGAAATGGTTATGAAAATAAACTTGGGTTATTTAGTCTCAATTTGCGTCTCTTGCGTTTAGCATGGACTCTCCAGTGGCTGAGTAGTCTTGGGAAAGAAAACAGTGGCTGAGTGGTCTTGGTTTTGAGAAACGGAAGCAAATTTTAACAAAGGGATTAAATGGCCGAATTAACAGTCGTAGGAGCATGGTAACATATATATGAGGCAATGTCAGTGTTTGGTTGTTCTGGGATACAATGGAAACTTCGGTGTGGAATCCAGGCGATGACCAGTTAACTTCGGCTACAGGGGAATGGTGGGTCCCGGTGGTGCTGTCGGTCATACTTCGTCGGCCCGGTTAGTCATGAATACGGCCAAAGAGGGCACGCAGAATTACGGCTTGCTCCGCTTTTGTTCGGAAGGGGGAATTGTGGCGTGAAACCAAATTTTTTACCAAGGCGGGTTTGTAATTCTGGATAGTAGCGGACAGTGTGTCCTTCCCCTTTACAAAACGTGCAAGTGGGCTGGTCCTCTTTCGTCCGATAGTTCCACTCAGATGTGCTGATGGGGGTGTACGTTGGTGGTTGCTCTGTCGGATGCAGGGCTTTAGGGTCGACTGATACGAATGAGTTAGGCGCGGGATACGACTGATACGAATGGGTTGAATGGGTCCAGTGGGGAGTTGACGGTTTGTAAGGAGTTTTCCAACGTAGAACTCTATTGTATGGGTGGGGGTCGATGTTGGCAGAAGGTTTCCCTTGTCGGCATGTCGTCTGTATAGGGTGACCAGAGGTTGGCGGCGAGTCGATCGGTTTATCACGATCTGGTCCATAGTGAATGGCTCGGTACATTCTTCCTTGAGGAGCGTTGGTGGCTTCCGTCGGCTGCAATACACGCAGGACTGGCATTTCCTCTTCCGAAGGCGGGTACCGGTTCGGAATACATCTTCGGTAAGCGTGAGGTTTTGGAAAGGGGGGTCGCCGTCTGGTGCGCGGATCAGGGGGCTTGGCGCGATTCTTTTCTTGGTTGACAATCCTGTAGTGGCTCAAACGACTAATCGGCCCATGAGAACCACTCGGGCACGGTGCTGGTTGGCTTTACGGCATTTGGCGGCTCGGTGGGGTCAACTGAGTCGACTTCGTCAGTTTTCTGTGGAGCGGGTTATCCGGGTTGGCTGATATTAGCGTCGGCCGTCGACCTTATTGTTAGCGAACGGTTCCAAAATCCATATCCTCTTCCTCTTGATGTTCTTGCTCGTAGCGGAAAGAAGTTAGCTGTGAGTTCCGGGGTCACGTCATGGTTCGAGTTTGTCTCTTGGACTGGCGAACATTGTGCGTCTTCGTCGGCCGGAGTTAACTTCTGAGAGGTGGTTTTAGGAGGATTGTTTGAAGATACGGGGGTGTCTTCCTTTGGTATGGGTTTCAATTCCGGGTCAGTGGTTTGTAGCAATTCGACGTCGGCAGGTCCATTTGTAGGAGTAGAGGTTGCATCGATGGGGGGTGAGGGCTCGTGAGGCTCTTTTCGGGCGTCTTGTAAAGTTGTGGGGTACTCGGGTTCGATTTTTAACATATCGCTGAAGCGGACGCTGATGTCTGCGAGGGGTCGACGGGATTTGCTGGTTTTGATGATGGCTTCTGCTGCGCGGGAGATCGGGCGACTCGGTTGTCGTGTAGGTCTATTTCTAGCGAAGTTGTCGGTGGCTGTTGCTTCGGTTTCCTTCACGGCGGTGAGAACGTCACTCTGGGGCGTCGCGGCGATGTTCGAGTTGTGGATCATAAGGCGGTTTCCGGCAGCAGAATGTTGAACAGCAGGAACAGCAGTAGATTTGTGGTTTACGGCGGCGGGATTTTGAAGTTCAGGGGCGGCAGTGGACAGGTGTTCGGTCTGGCGGGGTTCGTCTTTTACCATGGTGTGATATTGAACGAAAATAAGTATTTTTGTCCGTTGATCGAGTTGGGTTGATGCACGTGAGTATTCGGAATTTGGGTCAAAAAATTTGAAAAAATACATCTGGGATGGTTCAAGAAAATGAGTAAGAAGTAAAAAGGAAGAGAAAAGCTGTTCAAAATCAAGACTACAAAATTTCTTCAGATTTTAAGGAGCGAGTAAGTTTTGCAAAATGCCTGAACGTAAACTTAAAAACTAACTTAAGGGTAGAAATTTTAGCTTACACGGTAAAACTTAAAGGTTAGGGTCGGGCGGTTTTTAACACAAGCGGTCTCATGGACTGGTGTGACGGAAGAATTAAACCTTGAAAAAGAACATAGATCTTAAAAAATCAACCGTTTAAAACGACAATCTTCGAAACAGTATAACTAAGCTTAGAACGGGATCTTAATCACATTTACTTAAAGGCAACTGTTTAAGGCAAAATAGCACAATCTCTCACTCACTTTTAAATTTTTAAGAAATTTTCACGTAATTTTTTTAAGATTTAAGGGGAACGGAAAAGGTAGTCAATGAACGAAAAACTTGGCCTGACCTGCCCAAAGTGCAGGCTGCGCCAGAAAATGTACGAAAGTGAAAAGGGGGATAGAGGGTTTTCGGAGGGGAAAAAGAAGGTAGGAAACACTCGCGGGTTCGGCTTGAGGCGTAGGCCAGGGTCGGGAGACTTACAGTTTGGCGAAGGCCGAATTGCAGGGCGGCGATATTACGATGAACGGTAACGGGATTGTAACTTAACTGTAACTTAACTGTGAACTCACAGAACAATAGTAAGAAACGCTGAATTGTCGATAATAGGGTAAAACAATTGTATTCGCAGTAGGCTTGCACTTCGTTTGGGCTCGGACACTCAACTGGCGTTTTGACTAAGGGATTTACATAAGACGAGGGGGGAAACGGATGAGTGGCGTCAGTAGAGCAATAAAGGGGTGTTCGGTTGCGCCTGGATAGGCTTTGAATTCTGCTGACCGGGTGATCTAGAGCTTCGTTAGAAACGGCGAAGATGCATAAGGCGTGGGAACGGAAGAGAGTTAGACAAAAGAAAGGGGGGGGGGTCACCTGTTGTGCAATTAGTGGACGGATTGATTTAATATATATTGCATGTATTTATACTTCCCCAAATCGTCTGACCGAGTCGTCTTTCGATTATCCAGAAAAACTTTGAAAACTGTTAAAAATGGTTGTATTGAGTAAAGGTGAAAGAACGTCGTTTATTTGGGAAGCGGTGATGTGGATTAGGTCATTTGTGGACGTTACTGCAGTCATTTCGTTTGTGGAAGAAAAAGAGCGAAAGAAAAAATTGGACTTACGATTGCTGCTTGAATGCGGTGGGTTGGGAGTGCGGTTTCTGAATTTTAGCAGTCTTCCTCGGAGGATGTTCTTGTCAGGTGCGGCCCGGGGAAATGCCCGCGGTCTTTAAACTAGGAAAAAGGGAGCTTGCACTCGCGCTTTATGTTCTTTCTTTGTTACTGTTTTATGTTTCGACTTTTGCTTTGACCTGTTTTTTTAACGTATTCCTTGTCGAGTTGGCAAGGTTTCTCTGTAAAATGAGGGAGTTGTCGACGAGCGCTGGAACAAGAAAGATTGAGAAGACTTTATTTGTTGTTTGAATTCATTTATTTTCTCGGCTAACATTACAACGTATTCCTTGTCGAGTTGGCAAGGTTTCTCTGTAAAATGAGGGAGTTGTCGACGAGCGCTGGAACAAGAAGGATTGAGAAGACTTTATTTGTTGTTTGAATTCATTTATTTTCTCGGCTAACATTACAAATTGGTGGCAGCGGTGGGATCAAGTTGTGTTGTAGTCGATCGCGACCAATTTGCATCCCGGACGAGATGGGGAAAGCCTCGTGATTAGTAATTCCCCCCCTCTCTGATTCCTCATGTTGTACGGTCGGGAATCGAGTCATAGTTCCGTGGAATGTCTCTTTGACTTAGACTTGACGGTGAAACGTGACGCTAGAACTTTGTTGAGGAGTGGGAGAGTTTTCCCGATGCTCTACGTGTGTTTTTCTATATGAGAGTTCGTCCAAGTGTATACGTGTGGTTTTGTACGAACATTACGCAAACCTCAGCCATGTTAAAGTCCGCCGAGGCCGGAGGCGGTGAGGTGGTGAGCGCGCTGATGGCGATGGTGCAGCAGATGCAGCAGTCTCAGATACAGATGCAAGAGCAGTTCATGGCTCAACAAGAGATGTTTCACCTGCTGATGGAGAAGAATTTCTCGACCTCTTTGAATACGTCCATCGTTCCCGAGTTCAGGGGAGATGGTGACGTAACGGTCTGGTTGCGGCACTTCAGACAGGTGGCCACGCGTCAGGGGTGGGACGACCCGACGAAATTGAAGATTGCCGTTTGCAAGCTCTACGGTATTGCCCGTACCTGGCACGATGTAGAGGGCGAGAGCTTGGGTGATTCGGGCCAAGTTTACCAGCGCCTGTGAGAGGGGATGGCCTTTGGAGTGGCGAGTCGGTTTTGGGCTCGTGGATGGGGGTCGAATCTCGTTGCCGTAATGGAGACTTCGTTGAAGGAAAACTTCCCGGAATCCATGGAAGCTCACGGAGTTCCCCGTAAAAACATTGAGGCGGTTCCTGGCCAGGATGGCGGTATCCCTGCAGGAACGCTACGCTTTGTTGCAGCAGCGAGTGCGGAAGTCGGCCAAGATACTCCAGGGATGGAATTCCCCCTCGTTTCGGTTATGGACGATGCGAACGTTCGGGCTCGTAATGGACGGTTCGATGTGGCGTTGCCAGCGTCAGTTTGCGGAGATGCCCGTCGGAGTAGCGAGTTGGTCCCAGATTCGCTGATGGAGGCTGATCTTGCTGTAGTGCGGGATACTTCGTTGGAGGAAAACTTCCTGGAATGGATGGAAGCTCGCGAGGTTCCTTGTGAGGGCGTTGAGGTGCTCTCTGGTCAGGATGTTGGTATTCCCGCAGGGACGGTACGCTCCATTGCAGCAGGTGGTGGGGTCGACCACAACGTGTTGCATTGGGAACCAACGCTGGATGCTGGACCAGGTTGGGAAGAGAGCAGAACCACGGGCGTGGTGGATTTTGCCCATAGGCGAGTAGTGGATGAAGATCCAATAGATATATTCGCAGCTCAGGAGGGCTTCGGTGGAAATAGCGCGTTGGCTGGAAAGGGAGTCGGTTCTCCTATTGAGATCTTCAGTTGGTGCCATGCTAAATGCGACGTCTTGCTTTCGGGGACCTACAAGACGGAAGATTCGACGCCTAAGCAGTTACCGACGGAATGTCTGAAGGAGGCTTGTACCAGTATTCGACCGGTTGGGCCATGTCCCATAAATTTACGGTGTATTGGTAGAGGCACTCGTTTCCGGTCACCCTTATAATCATCTTTAATATCGTTTCTCAGTCGTTATTTGTTCATTCTATGTTTTTGTTGCTATTATGTGCATTGGTAAAATTATTTCACTGTAATTCAGGCTCGCACCGAGGACGGCGCTAAAGGGTAGTGTGGCCGAGTGTCACGTGCTGCCCGGGGAAATGCCCGGGGCCTTTAAACTAGGGAAAAGGGACCTTGCACTCGCGCTTTATGTTCTTTCTTTGTTACTGTTTTATGTTTCGTCTTTTGCTTTGACCTGTTTTTTGAACGTAATCCTAGTCGAGTTGGCAAGGTTTCTCTGTAAAACGAGGGAGTTGTCGACGAGCGCTCGAACAAGAAAGATTGAGAAGACTTTATTTGTTGTTTGAATTCATTTATTTTCTCGGCTAACGTTGTAACAGGTGATTTCATGCTACTTTGGGGGAAAAGGGATAAGAGAATGTTTCTTTTAAAGCGTTTATTGTTTAATCACAAGGATACGGGGAATCACTATGTTCGGGGCTCAAACTTGTATAGGGTAAGGCTCAGGGCTCTTGTAGATTCGGGAAGCTGCGGAAGTTCGGTTGCTGTGTGCGACTGTCGTCTTACTGGCAAGTACTGGGTGTATGTGTGTCTGTCTGTCCCTCCTTCTTGAGTAGGCCTCCTTTAAAATGGTTCTGCCGGTACCATTTGTTGTGACGTCAAACTAGGCCTACTTCAAAATAGTTATTTCTATAAAGGGTGGCCAGAAAGTTCTATTACACCTGGGTTCTTTTGCTTGTAAAAAAAGATTGGCGCGAGGAAAACGTTCGATTTAAGTCTCCCTAGGTTCGGGACTCATATCTTGACGTAACCGCTGCGGTAGACATCTTTCGGGCCTTGCGTGAAAGGCAACAATGAATTTTTAGTCGAGTGAGGGTCATGACCGATACGAGTATTTACACGGTGGAGCAAAGGCTTGTTGCCGCTGTGTGGGTCCACGAGCGGCCACAAACAGGAAAAAACATGACAAACATTATGGAAGACTTCGTAACTCGTTTTAAGAAGCCATCACCAAACAGAATTATTTTGCTTAGATGGGAGAAAAAGGCTTTCGGTACGGGATCAGTGAAAGACGCGCCCCGAAGTGGCAGACCTTCCACTCGAAAGGA
>JAHZNP010000855.1:6452-34455 GCA_020615345.1 Triops cancriformis
GTTTTCAAGAAAACGTCTGTGACATTACAGTACGGAGGGCTGAAATCTTATATTTCTTAAAGAAGTTTTCACGTTTCCTTGAAAAATAATTGTCCGAATTTCAGTCTTTTTTGCATCAAAATTCAGAAAAATAAATACCTAGTGCAGCTCGAGGCCCGATTTTTTAATCGTTTATTTAAAAAGGTTGCAAAATTTTCACATGTTTCACATTGACACATTTCATTTTTAAAAAATAAAAGTGTGCTCCAGGTGTACTAGATATTAGTGTTGCTAACATTGCTGTCAATATTGTTCGTATAAATACGGACGTATTTCTGAGATATCACCTGAACCAATTCCCTATGTTATTCTTCCATAAGGCGTTTGTGTATACCGTAGCCTTAACAATAATTTTTGACAATCATTGCGTTTGTATGAAAGACGATTTACTGTACATAATCCTGCTTTATATAGTAAATAGAGACTAAAATATTTTTCTCAAGAAAGTTCGTTGAGAAGATCGTGCTGTTTATTTCTGTTCACTAATAAATTATATGATATGCCGGAGCATCTGGAGCGGGGCGGAGCTGGAGCAGGCAAATATTACCGGAGCGGAGCAGAAGCGGAGCAACAAAAAAAGGAGGTGCTCCAAATTTCTGGTTACGAGCCTTGCTTCGAGCCGTATTTACATTAACAGCAAACTCATAATAATGGTATTTAGACACACTCCGTTCCTTAAAATCTGACATTTTCTTGGCCCCCCCAAGAATTTTTTTGGCCCCCCCTACGATCCCATCCTGGCGACGGGCCTGTATACTACACTACACAAAAAGACAAACCTTCAAAAAAATCGCTCAAATATTAGAAGAAAAAAGATTCAGGTGCTCTTCGCAAAAGTTGTAACTCGTTCCACCGAGGAACATTACTTAAACTTCGCTAATTAACAAACTTTGAATATCCCACCCCCCACAAGTACCAATTGCCGAAAAACTTTCTATTCTTCTCAACACAACCACGCTGTTATAAAAAATCCATTCTAAGAAAAGAACAATGATAGCACGTACCTGTTTTTCCTTGTTGGCATTTTACTACCAAATTACCGAGCTTTTCTCTCCTACTCGCTGCTAATTAGTTTCCCAGCCTACGCAAAACATACCACTCAACCTTTTCCTACATAAAAAACACAACTTATCTTGCCCACGTCGTCCACAAAAACTGCAAAGTGCTGCAGAAATAAATTACTCACCAAAACTCAGCCTTGCTGGAAAAAACGTACACTTTTACAAACGTACCCCAAATAACTGTACTCAAAAACTCTTGTTAGAAATTCTATACTTCAAACTTTACAATTCCCAAGCTGCGGACAACCCTCCCCATACCCTCCATTTGGTACAAGTTACGTCTCATCTCCTTTACTACACCATTTCCAGTACTTTGATTGTGCCCTGGCTATTGGCCGTAATGAGTACATTGGAATGCTGCCGCCAGCACACGGCAGAAATAAACTCATTCGTGTCTTCTTCCTTGCGTTCTTTATCCAACACACTCCTCATCACATCAAACTTGTAGTTCAACAATGGCTGCTCGAACCCTTTGTAGTACACGTACAACGCGTTGTTTTCCGAGCCGCACGCGATATATGTGCCATCTGTCGCCAGCCCCACGAAGTTCTTCTCGTTGACGTGCCCCGTGAATGACCGCAAGCACGTACTTGATTGGTCTGCCACCGACCACATCTTCAGGTGACTATCCGTCGACGCGCTAACGATCGTGTCCTTATCAATGAACTTCACGTAGCTCACCGCCTTCTTGTGACCCTGGAACACGTGCAACGCCGCCTTCGGCTGTCTTAAATCGTAGTAATGCACGCAGTGGTCCGCGGAGCCGAACGCCAGGTGGTATCGACTTTCCGGATTAAACTTAACGCAACAAACGTTCGCTTTGGCCTCCAACGTCGCCACGGAATGCTCCATGTTCATGGACCACAGTTTGATCCGCGAATCATCCGAGCCGGACGCGAGGATATTATAATCTTGCGGGTTGAAATCCACACTCCAGCAGCGTTTCTCGTGTTCTTTGTACAAGCCGACGCGCTGCGCGGTGGCGCTGAGCGCGTTCGTGTCCCAGACGGCCACCGAGCCCTCGTAGTCGCTACTGGCCAGGATCTGCTTCTGGAAACTGTTCCACGCCACGCAGGAGATCTTGGAGGTCGTCACCATCTCCACCGCCGGGTAATGGACGTCGATGACGTCATTGATGACGCCATGGAAGTCGTAGATCTTGATGCGTTTGGTGACGCCAGCGATGGCAAAAAAGTCGTTGTCTTTGTCGAACTCGATGGAGGAGACGATATTCGAGTTGTTGAAGATGTCCGTGGCGTACTGCAACGACGCCAGTAGCCGGATGCCGGAAAACCGGGTCATGTTCTGGAAATTTTGGCGGAACGCCGCGAAACCGTCGGGGCTGTGGTCGCTGGCAAAGTTGATGTCGGCGTTCCGGGTGAGGAAGTACGCTTTTTCGAGGTCGTTGAAGTGGGCGTGCATCCGGAGGCGGCGATCTGGCAGCGAAGGGCCGTTGGAGGTCGCCTGGGCGGAGCCAAAACAGTTGAGCGTGGGTTTGACGTCGATCAACGCCGGGGGGGACGCGTTGGGTGAGTCAAAGGGGCGGAGCTTGTCGAGTTTGGGGGTCGGGACCGCCTCGTGGAAGGAGGAGGAGTAACGGCGCTCGAGTTCTAGCAGATTATTATCGACGATGGATAAATCTTTCTGTAAGACTTCGAGTTCGCGGTTGAGCTGATCGAACTGCAAGCGTTTTTTCTTCTGCAAGCTGACGAGGAACTCTTTTAGCAATTCCGTTTCGGACCAGGAGCTTTGGGCTTTGAGCTGCTTCTTTTTTTGGGTCAAGAAATCGAGCATGAAATCCACGTCGCTCAGTCGAAGCTCCGGGGCGTGGCTTTGCAGGTAATTCCGCACTTCCGCGACGTTGCCCGACGGCTCCATGCGGTGCAGCAAGCCGGCTTTGAAGGTTTCTACTAATTGGTTGACTAAGTAGTTGGGGATGATGGCATTCGCGTCCGTAATGAGCCGGTTGCAGCGCGGACAATGTTTCGTCGTCTCGACGGCTTCTTTGATGCAAGAACCGCAGAAGGTGTGGCCGCACGGAGTTATGGAAGCGCTGGAGAAGAGGTCCATACACACGGCGCACACGTAGGCACTCTCCAAACCATCTTGACTACCCGAAGAGCACGTCAATATGCTCGGGTGAGGGCGTTTCACACCCTTGCGAGTGTTTTCCGATGACATTTCGGGAATTGGAAGCTCTCAGCCGGAAGTCACCACCTTTTTGGGGGGCTAAATAAAAGAAAGTCAATTAATTCAATTGGAAAGTTGCATTTGGGGACACGTGTCTGCAGTGTTTTACAAATGAGAGCTAGATTTTGAGTTATTTCAAGAATTTGGAGTAAAAAAAACAAATTTTCAAGAGGAAATAAATCAGAAAGAGCGATTTTTCGATGTTTCCGACAGCTGTGGAGAAAGTTTTGGTTTAACGAGTAGTATTGCTTAACTAAAGTATTGCTTGACACTTTGAGATTTGTTATGGGATTTCTTACGCAATTTCGAAGTTTTTCAAGAAATGTTCAACAAGGATGTAATGCAAAGAGAAGTAGAGGGAATCTGGATGTCTTCTGCTCATTATAGGGAGATCTGCTTTGGCATGACTTTTAAGAAATATGCGAGGGAAAGTAAACGGAAAATTGGATTTTCGATATTTTTAGAATGCTAGAGCGATGTTTTATGTAACGAGCTGAAAGTAAGATTCAAAACCCGTCGTAACTTCGTTAAGTAGAAAGAAGCTACAGATTTTCTTAAAAGTAAAAGAAAAATTATTTACGATCAGTATAAATAAATAAAATTGTATAACTGCAAATAGTAAAGAAAAGTAATTGAATACTAATGCATTCAAGACGCAGTACTACTATTTATATTACTGAATAAAAAATTAAAAATGGCGTAAATTTATACTTAACAATGAATATAATAAAATTAACGTAAATTTATGCTTACAATTCCAAAAGTCCAGCAAATCTTATAGATTGTGTTTTGATTACACTGTAAGCATACAGAATAATATAAGGATCGGGAACCCAAAAGTATTATGAAAAATGTGGATTTTGAGTTCCAAATGGCATTTCGTGATGCAACCCACTATTATATTAAAGATATACTCCATAGAGTATAAACTCATACTTTTGTTGTGCTAGTGCATTGTAACCCTATATTTTCCATAAACCTTAGTTTGTGGCAAGTCAGCATCTCTTACAATGGACTTCGGGGGCTCCATAACGTTTTAAAGTTGAAAAGTCCCATTTACGAAATAGAAAAGATTTCACTGGTAAATTTGACTGAAACCTTTCAAATTCATTTACAGATACTAAATATATCGCTAGATGTGTTAGTCAATCATTGGAATTTAAATTTCGCGATACCTTTTTCGTTAATTCACCATAACTCGGAGACTAAAGAGTTTCATTTTTGGGCAACTTCCGAAATTCGCGAAGTTTTGATATACAATACAGCAATCGGCTGTAATTAACTGGGATTGTGATCACTTGCTGCGAACTGCTACCTGTAGAAACGCGGTTAAAGCGATTTAAAATTTAAAAATATATAAAAAATATTACTTGTACAGGCGCAATGTAATGTGATGAGGAATAATCTTCAGAGCTTGAACCATAATTAGGAATTAAACTGCAGTTAAGGCACTGGATGTAAATCTAAACCATGAATATAAACTTTATATTAGTAACCAAAACAAAACAATTTTAGGCATGGGGAATTTTGTAGAAAGTTTATGGCAGGAGCTCGAGAAAGCAAGGAATGTACTACCTGTACAGTGGCGCCATCAGTAATCGGAATGTGAGGCATTTACATCCTGCTGATCCGTTTCGGCAGCACATTTCAGCTTTCCAATCGAAATGCTCCGTAGAATGAATAATATGTTTTCTTAACAGAATGAAAATACTGCGTATTAATTTTAACATAAACTGTACATAGTAATTCTTAATGCAGTAAAAGGTGCATTTTATTTGTATTTTTTCAGTTTTTACTGAGCGGTCTAATGTAATCGTATAACAATGAAAACGCCCGTACTTTGCACGAAGAGATTTTCTGCAAATTGATTACTCTTTCTTGTATTCTGACCTCGTTCTTCTTTTAGTTTAAAAAAACTATGCAAAGACTTAAAGCATGAATTCAGCAGGCACGAGGAGAGAGATTCTTTGAAAATGGCGTCCACTATATAAGAAAAGTACGCCGCGCGGAAAATTCCTTATTTATGTGTGTATCCTGCGTATCGTAACACTTCCATGTTAGGAGACTTTACAACACATCGAAGGAATGTAACGAGGGTGGGCGCGAACGGCACGTGCACCGGGCGCTCAATTGGAGGGGCGCAATTTTCATTGCTGACGGTTTCTTTTCAGTGCACCCTTTAAAACGCACCCTTCACGAGTATTTCACACGCAAAGTATACTTATAGTATACAACAACATACCACTTAATCTTTCATCCGAATTCTGTCAGTTTTGCTCCTTCGGGGCACCATTATCCCCCTTCCTCCACCGGGAGCCCATCGACACCTAGCGACACCTCTCGCTATAATTTTCAGGCATTTCATATTATGTACACAAATTTCAAAGTCTCTCTTATAATTAATTCTCGTCATAATTCTTCCACGTCGTGTTACAGTAGCTAGGGCGTTTCTAGAATGGGATCTAGTAGCGCCCTACGGGATGTCGCCATTAAGCAAACTCCAACAAAAGGATGTATAAAAACGCTGTCATAACAAAAGATTTTTTAAATCTCGAAACTACACAAAAAAATGTACAACTCACACAAAAATCTTTAAAAAATTAGTGTAAAAAATTAATGCCTATAAAATGAATAGATATAAAAGAAATAGGCATAAAATAAGTATAAAAATTATAAATTATATATAAAAATTATAAAATATACACGAAAATAATTAAAAGGTTAAAAAATGAGAAAAAACGATGGAAACAATAAAAACTTTAAAGTAATTCACACCAGAAGCAATTTAAATAAAGGTCCTTGAGGTCTATAGGGTGTCGCTGTGTCAAAAGTTTGAAAACCTAAACTTTCTACTCTGGGAACCCTGTCAAGTAAAACTTTTGGCGTCCAACTTGGTCATTTCATTGTTCATATCTTACAGCCTTGACGGGCTATACTGTTCTAATACACAAAAATTCTAAATATATCATTCTTTTCTCCCCCCCTGGGGGGAGGCCATAAGCCCCGTAACATTCATTATTGCCAAGAGCCTGAGACGATCTCGTTGCATCTCGTTATTCCCGAAAATAACCGGCAACGGCCATCGTAAGAAAAGCTTAATTAGGCCAACGTAATGAATTATGTTCTACCTTTTGTTTTGAGTTCGCTGCATCCCTAAGCTCGGGGGTGTGAAAAGGGCGCAAGGAGTGTAGCAACTCCGTTTTGTTGTATGTCAGGACCTAAAAGATCTAATAGCTTTCACAGGCCGTTCATTTTCTATTCACATAACAGCTTCTCCTGTGTTCTTCCCTTGTTGTTTTTTTATTTCCTGTATAATTCAAGCGTCAACACTGCAGCAATTGATTATGCTTATGAAGTGTTTGCTAAGCTTTTGGTATATGGTTCAAGCTGTTCCGTCATCTCGTTATGCAGGGAAATGAGGCATTATGTATTCGAGCTCGCCGTGGCCAACAATATGTCGCCTAATAAAGCAGATATAGGAAAATGATTTTCGTAACAGTTGGTACGTGCCATATATGCTTACGGGGGAAAACTTTCACGGAGCTCCCAGTAGCTGATCGGCTCCTTCCTCCTCCTTCCTCCCACCCTGGTGCATTTTTTGGTTGCTTTCTTTAGTTTTACCCCTCCCACTGAGAAGCTAATGTGCTGCAGACGGGCTGAAGCAATAATACTTTTACTATACGACGCTCGGAAATATCAAATAACGGAGATCTAAAACGCTTTTACTTCCCCCTTCACTTCTATTATTTATTCTAGTTTTCTCTTAAAAACTACCCCCTAAAAAGATTTGACGAAAGAAAGAAAAAAAGATAAGGAAAAAAATTTGTTCAGTGTAACTAAATCAAAAAACCCCCGAACCCGCTCACGACTAAATTAGAGATAGCTTAAGTTCCCATTTAGGGTATCAGTGGTAGGCTTACCAAGTAGTTATACGCTAGCGACGGGGAAAGATTTAACCATGAAGCCAATCCAACCGCCCCAGCTGTGGTCTTGGGCTTGCTTTTGCTTCATTCAGCTTTTTTTCTTATCCCTTTTTCCCCTTCCCGTTTGTATAATAGGCATTACTTGAAAAGCTTCTAGGAAAAGCTTGCGGCTTGTTACCCAAAGCTGCGGGTAAAGAAAAAGGCTTATTACGCGTCAAGTACGCTCACCATGTGAACCCTCCCACACAACCCAACCAAAGTCATTACCCCCGAACTATGTCTAAAGCAGGCTAACATCCTCTTGCTGAAAGACGCTTGTGGGCCCCGTCCTTCAAAAACGTGTCATACAAAACAGCCATTGAGTCCCATAAGCACATGCTTACGACATCGCGTTCGTATTGTGCGACACAGGACAGGGCAGCAACAATAAAAAAAGAACTTGATATTGAAAAGTTGCACAGAGAAACTGGAAAAGAACACAAAACATGGCCATATATGTCCTAATATGAATTTGGTTGCACATAGAGGGCGGCGGGGTGTGCAGCCTATCACATTGTGCAACACTTGTTTCCTTCTTTCTTTCTTTTTTTCTTTAAAAGAAGATTAATGTCGGTTCTTCCTTAAAAAGAAGAATAAGTGTAATAATACAAAAATGCTATAATATTACAAAATTACTTATAAATAGAACTAAATGCACTATACAGCTCTCTAAGAGTTACTAGGAAACTAATTAATTTAGTTTACTGTCAACTACAGTGTAAACTGAAGTAACATTTACATCATGGGTGTACTTACTATAGCAAAATATTTTCAAAAAATAATATGCAGTGTACTAAAGTTAAAATAACACAATTATTCAGTACAGTAGAATCTCGCTGTAACAAACGGTCGGATATTGTAATGAAACTTTCCACTTTTTCCATTTTTCTCCTTTTCCGTACTCTTGCGCCCTCTTTAACGCTGAACATTCTCTCTTTCTAAGATTCTCTCTGCTCGCTCACTTTTTGTCTGCCACAGTTTACCGGACTAAACAAGGTAGTCTAGCAAACGTATACGCAATAAGATAACGCTCTCACGTTGAAGAAAGGCAGACAACGACAGAACTGTGGAAAGGAAATTAGTACACATAGAAACGAAAAAGGAATACAATTTAGGAATCGTCACAATATTATTGAGGAGTCGAAAAGTCCCGCCAAAGTAAATCTGCACCAAGTACGTTCGATATAGCGAACTTCCGATATATCGAACCACTTTTCCGTTCCATGCAATTTTTTTTATAGCGCAATTTTATTGTACTTGTGTCCATTAAGCATAAATTACAACTCTTTCATTCACAATAATTTCCAAATGATAGGTTTTACAGTTACAAAGTGTTCAATGAACTAATAGCAATAGATTAGAGCAATACATATGAGTGTCATTACTTTTACAGGTTTGTTGATTTTCATATAGACAACAAAGTTATTTTCAACACGACAGAAGCAGAATATTTTTTTTTTACATTTACTAATTTACATCTGCTATAACATAACGAATCGCACCCCCGAAAAAGATAGTGTTTAAAAATCTTTCCTTATTGACAATTGGACATTTTTACGAGTGCCGCACTGAAACTTCGTCTCTTTTCTCCTTTTCTTCCCTAGTTTCCCAAATTTTTTAAGAAATTAAAATTAATACTACAAATATTATATTCGGATACATGACTCGATTATATTCGATCATAAATATAAACTTAATTCTGCCTTTTTTCTTCGAATTGCATTCAATTCCACAATAGTATGGGGAAAGAACAAATACTGATTATATTATAAGTATTCCGTAGAAGTAAAGCATCTTAAGCACAATTATAATAAAAAAATAATTACCCAACACTGTCAACAACGCTAATCATGTATGGACTTGTCATAATAAACGCAAATAAACCAAAGCAAAGAACCCTATGCTAACTGTACGGCAATTTCTTGTGCGGTTTCCGCAAATTTTCTACAACGCACTTCAAGGCTTTCGCCATGGGCTCTTTCATTGTTGCCGGATGCCGTCTCGCTCGGATAGGACTATTTCCTCTAGTCGTTTTTACTGCTATTACAACAATCAAAACCCTTGACACTGAAAAGTCACCCACGAAAAGTCAAAGAAAAAGTGAAAGCACACAAAACATGGCCATTTACATCCTACGACGCATTTTGTTTCGCATAGAGGGCGGTGGTGTGCCAAACACGCCACATCACATTGTGCAACTTTCTTATCTTTCACCCTTAAAAAAAAATCATCCAGAGTTCTTGTTGAACAAACGATGTTCTACTTGGAAGAAAACTGCACCTAATCTACCCCAACTGGTTTGAACATGGCCCTTTTACCCAAATCGAAACCATTAGCATTCTTTTTTATTTTATGGAAGGCAAAGTGCTTGGTCAGGATCCCCCCTTCCCACCCCCCTCCTCCAGCTCCTCCGTTCAAAGATCTGAAAGACAAGCCTTTTTTCGCCGTATTCTGAAGGCGTTGTTAGGCTCCTATCATACATCATTGCCACATTTAATCCGATTGTGCCCTTTTTATGACACGACTCCACCAAGGATGAAAAGCGATGGCCAACACCAAAAGGGAAACCCAACTCCAGCACAACACCAACGCCGCGCAGCTCACAGTAGCAACGAGAAGCGACACAGACAAGTCTTTTTCCTATCCAATCAAATGACACCCAAATAAAAAGGGAATTTACAGCTTCCTAGAGACAAATTCTTCGGTCAGTGTTCTTATTAATCTATATGAAGGACAAAAGCTCCTCCTCCCACCCACCCACCCCCTAACGCCCAAGACGACCAACACCATGAGCCAAAAATGAAGCCTTTTACGAAAGCTCCACAGCCTGGAATTGTCAAGATCCATTTAGAGGGTTAAAGCGATAGAGCCCAGAACATGGAACACGACACCTATAAAAGGGACCTTGGCGTACTAATTCATTGCCTTTTTTTCTTGCATTCTATTTTCTCTCCCCTTTTTTTCATTCTTTAGAGTCCGGATCTTTGATTTCCACGTGAGTATGTAAAAATAGGGCAAAGGGATGAAACTCGTGAAGCAATCACCCAGGCGAGGAAGTTAACGATTTTGCATGACCATTGTCCAGCCGTGCACCCCTTTTTATTAGCTTGATGACTTTACCCTCTCTCCTCCCTCCCATTCGACTTGATTCTTCTTTCTTGGGGATTCCCCTTTTTCGGGTGGAACTTAAGTGTGGCCAGCTTTGTGGTAAGATACCCCGAGACAGCTTACTGATACTGTACTGGTAGAGTGCGGTGGTCTTTTAGCTGGTTAACCCCCTCAGACCCTGTAGTGTATTGCAGGCGAGATAGTACTGGACCACTGTAATGGAGCGCTGAGCTACAAATTTATGCAGAAACGCTGAAGGGACCAGTCAAGCTATACATGAGTAGCAAGCATCTTTTCATTCTTATGCATTGAAAGGGGGGTTGTCTTCCTCAATTAGGCTGTAAGTGCGGGGGAGGGAATTATTCGGGAGCGATGTTGCGTTCCAACTCTCGGAAGAAATGTCAAAGATTGGCAGAAAGGGGTGAAATGTAACAACGAAGGAAAAAGTGCGGGATTTTAATACCCCATTCACACTTGAGGACTTTTGACCAGTCCCCGTTCACACTTGAGGACTTTTGACCATGGGTAAGCCTGCCTACATTTAATTGGCGTTAAGTACGAAGGAAGACATATTTACTGCGGAAAACATTTTTAGGTGTAGCGAAAAGAATAGGAAAAGGAAAAGCGATAATGTGATTTTATGTGTTAAGATTAATTGTGTAATCACAACAGACCCGTAGCCAGGGGGGTAGGAGTTTTTACCCCACCCCCGAATTTCTTTTTTTTTTTAGAATGGCGAATGTACGAGAATACAGAAATGTCAAAAAAATTGCATACCAAAACCCCCTCCAAAACTTTCAGAACCCCAACCGAGCCAAAAACCTGTCTACGGCCCTGAATCACAACAATGAAAGAAGTTTAAGAGTTTTGAGTTTATGTCATATGATGTTCAGTTGGGAGGCGGGGTCTTGCTTTACTAAACTGTTGGAGAAATTTGGATTTATTTGCTTTTTATTACTTTTTCTGAGCTTTAAGAGGGTTAATTAGAACTCTGGGTACATTTTGCCTAACCTAGGCTAATTAGTGATAATTATAACTTTTGAACCCCGGATAATGTTCTATTCTGATATAAACTTAGGGATTGAATGGATTCCGGAATAACCTATAGGTTATACATGAACAGCTTACCAATACTTTTGACTTCTATTTCGTGAAAAAGACAATAAATATTCGGATCAATATATATTTGAGTTAATTCCTATATTCCTGTAACGAACTTGAAATACTTGTCAATTTAACGGACAACATTCTGATAATTTGTTAAATGGAATAAGAGTTGGACATTGCGCGCTTGTAGATCAGATTGATAGCGCTAGTGTGAACAAGAGCAAAATCGAGGGTAAAAGGAAGGGCAAAAATGTGGTCAGCGTGATGTGTGAAGATATACAGGATGATTTAACACGTCTTAAATATTCGCTTAACGACAAAATTTTCCACGGATGCCTGACTGGAATCTAAAGGTTCATATAACAATTAAACTTCTCAGAACAATTTGACTATAGACTCACTTTTACGTGATTTGTTACGCTGTAATTATCTTATAATGATCTGACAGTTTGTAAAAATTGAACATAATAATAATAATAATAGTAATAGTAATAAGGTAGACAGTGAAAATGTAAGAATTTAGATGACGTTTTCTAAATTTTTTACATATTTTTGGCGATATATTCAGAACGTTCGGCAGGTATCGAACGATCTCGAAATCCTACCAAACGATAGACTCTCAGTCAAGAAATAGTAAATCCTCCCAAACTTGATACGCTTCTAACGCTGTTTTTCCAGCGAATAAAAAGAACTTCAACACAAAAAGCATCAGCAATGAAATTAAAATACTGTGTTTCAGGGTCTATGTGAATAAGTAGGTCAAAATTTGCATAATTCTACTTCTTGGCAAGAACCAACAAGGACTACACATCCTAACAGGATCGCTTTACGTCTTTTTACGTTCAAGGCTACCTCCGCTATGCGGGGGTTTCCCTCACAAAACTCGCAAACTTCAATGATTTCTATTGGCTTCTTTGCTTTTCCCCTAATGCCTCTTAATAACACTCCCTTAATCCCTTCAATTAATCACCTTCTCTCACGTAATTCCCTCCTGCAATCATCTAATGCGAAAACAGCGCCATCAAACTGGAAGCGACCGTTTTGTCTCAGCCAAAAACAAGTTGTTAATACCTAAAGTACTTCACAATAAATGACTTTCAAGTATTGAACTGCCGCGAGTCAGTGAAGCGTCAAAGGAGAATTGGTTTGGCGGGGATGGGAGGAGGGGTTGAGCGTTCTGACTTTTCACTGACTAAAAACCTTTTCGTAATAACGCTTTTACCAGTTACCAATGGTCTTCTTAACTTGTATTGATGCGCCGGGCAGGCTAACAATTTGAAGCGTCGGGAGAATATGACGCATTTAGCTACTACTAATTCATCTGTCAGTCTTTTGGTAATGGGTGACATCGTTTCTCATAAATCTTGTAACTGAGGGGGGTGGAGAAGAGATGAAGCTTCCAAATGTAAAGCGAACAAAAGGAACAAAAGCGTTTAAAGATGCGCTTCAACAGATATGCTTGAAAAGCTCCCCCCCCCCTCCCCCCACCACCACACCAGGCTTCTGGCTCTACTCCTATGGATAAAGGGAGCACGCCAGCCAATCGTTTAGCTTTCCAAAGGGTGCAGGCGGCGGGCAGCAGCCTATGGAACAAGCGGATCAAGTCCCCCGGGGCACTTGTTACCAATCCCGATGAGATAAATCACGGCCTTCATAGACACGCCTCCTTTTCGAACCTTATGTAGCGAAGCCGTTTCTCTCTCGCCGAGGATCTTTCCAGCTACCTTACTGCTCAATCTTCAGTTCAGTGTGCCATGTAAGTGACTCTTACAGACTCACCCCCCACTAAAAGCTCAACCATCTTTTGAGTGTGACGTACTAGAGCACAACGCAGCGCATTACAGCACAACACTCGAACCGACAGGAATACATGGTGCACCCGGTTACCTTCCCACCGCCAGGATACTTACGCATACACAACACTTAACTTACCTCAGTCTACCTCACCAGACTATGAGCCTCACTTAAAAGTTAAGTTGCCACTACCGGGAAGTGATTTCCAGTTGGTTACCAAGTGCTGTTTTTATTGTTGGACAAAGTTAAGACAGTTGGCAGTTGCTTACCAGTGTTGGGTTTCATTGTTGGCCCCAAGTTAAACCGTTAACAGTTATAAGTGTAGTTTTCATTGTTGGCTAAAGTGAACAATTATGGATCCGTTGATCTTCCAAGACGCCTCTGCTACAGTGGGCGTGAAAGACTTGTCCAATTCTTCGTATTCGTCAACTAGTCGTGCTTCTTGCGACGCCAATTCCCCCAGTTCTTCACCGAGTCCGTTACTTGTTGAACAACAGCAAGCGAATCACTTTAGCAGTTCGAACACGACGGCTTCCATGGCTAGTCCCTATAACACTTCGCATTCCCGTCTCTCGCCGGAAGATCACTCTTGGAATCACCATTCGAGTCCACCGTTGGCGTTGCCCTTGAAACGGCTCAACGACAACCCTTTGCACCAGTGGCAGTTGCAGAATCTGCAGAGCCTGCACAGCAACTTCCATACCTTGCAAACCTTGCGGGAAGGCTTGGGCTTGCGGCCGGGGAGCTTGCCGCCCTTACCACGCAGTTCCTCCGTCGCGTTCCCGCTGCCTCAACACGCCGTCACGGCTTCCCATGCCCACAGCCCGGCCAACCCGTTGGTAACTACGACGGTCGCCGAGAGCTTAAAGTCTTCCTCCGCTAACACGATCCCGCACGGTATTGATAGCATTTTAAACCGTCCCTTGTCGAGGTTTAACGCCATGGAAGCGGCCGCGGCCGTGGCGGCTCATCACCATCATGTACCCACGTCAGAGGGGGCTAATAATCCCAGTTTGCCACAACATTTACGTAAGGATTTAGGCTCGCTCAACTTACCATCTGGCTTCGCCTTAGCCGGCATGGGATTGGAAGCAGCAGCTGGCTTAGGTGTCTATTGGCCCAATTTGTCAAGCTTCATGAACAATTCAGCCCTGCAAGCCTGGAAAGAACGATTCCTACCCGAAGGTATGGGTTTCACGCTCTTTTAGCCCCCAAATTCCCTTTTTCTGTCCTATTATCCCCTGTTTAACACTCCTCATGTATCCCAGTACTCGGTTTACCTTAAACAATGAAACGTGCCAACGTTAGACAAAGTTTGATTGATAGCTTTTGATCATTTTCAGGGCTCGAATTTGATTTCCATTGTTCAAATTTCGAATTCATTTGTTGAAATTTTGAATCCAATCGCTGAGCTTTTTTCTTCATTGATGAAAGTTCGACTTGGAGTTGAATTGTTCGAAGTGTGACTTTGGTTGTTTGAATATTGTTCCATCTTTTGAGCTTTGATATTTGATATTTATTGCGAGAATTTGATATTTTTGGCTAGTAGTTGATAGTTTTTGCTAGAAATTGATCGTTTTTACTAGAAATTGATAGTTTTTGCTAGAATTTAATTTCCATTGTTGTGGTTGTAGTGTTCATTTTTTATTTGTCTTCAACTGTGTTAGAGATTTCGTTTTCATTGTTACAATGTTGATTTTCAGTATTCCAGTGAGTTTCATCCCCCAAATGACTCATTGACTTTCATTGTTGGACTTTTGATTTTACTTGCTAGATTCGTTTAATGTTATAGTTTTCCCTTTCTTTGTTCAATTTCGATTTTTTAGTGTTGGGACTTTTCATTATTGATCAATTTTATCGTTGGTTATCATCACTCGATCTGTGACCGTCATTAATAGAATCTAGCAATTCACTTTAAATCGTTTACGTCCGATGGCCAGTGGTTCAAAGATTTAATGTTCATTGTTGTCATTATGCAGTGGGTGGTTCGAACCACGGAGGCATGTCGGAAAAGGAAGGCAAAAAGAAGCACACGCGACCGACGTTCAGCGGACAGCAAATTTTCGCTCTGGAAAAGACCTTCGAGCAAACCAAATACCTGGCCGGGCCCGAGCGGGCCAAATTAGCCTACGCGCTAGGCATGACCGAATCCCAAGTCAAGGTATGGACCACTTTCATTGTTGCGGTATGGGTTTTAGTGGCTCACTTTTGGGGCATAAAAGCGGATTTTCTGGGGGGTAAAAAGGGGTCTTAACATATGTTCAGGGTGAGTTACTAGCGATGATTAACATAGTTAAACAACCTGGTAATCGCATTAGATAAAAAATGACAACTGGTTAGGGATGTCGAGGCGCAATAATCTTGTATTAGCTTATCAAGCTAACGGTGGAGGCAATCTGTTCCGGTTTTTAATACTTTTCGCCTCGAACTAGTCATGCACGCGGGCTTTTCATTATCTCTTGCACCCCACAATGTAACAATAAACCTTATTTATGAGCTTCATAGTAACAGCCTTATCACCTTGAGTGCAAAACGTGGGGCAGGAATACCTTATCATTGAAGTTTATATGCCATCTATTGGTAACCATCGCTAACAATGAATCCTCACGCTGTTATTTTTTGCCTACGCCATATTAGGTTTGGTTCCAAAACCGCCGCACGAAATGGCGGAAGAAGCACGCCGCAGAAATGGCTACGGCCAAACGCAAACAAGAAACGGACGTGTTCGAGTCTGATAAGGAAGACGACGAGTTTGATTATCCTTCGGCCGCCAAGCGACGGAAAACGGGGCCAGTACTCAGTGGTGAAGAACTCAGCGACTAAAAGGAAAAAAAAGAGCAAGTCAGAAAGAAACAATGCAACGGAATTCTGCGTCTTTACAAATGGAATTCTTCGACTGTAAATAAGTTTGACGTTCCTTGTATAAAATATTGTTGCATGTGAATACCAAAAAAAGAAACGTTATTTCGCAACTCACAGGAGGTCATTCCGAAATTGTGAAAGTGTTTTGAAAGGATTTTGTGGGGTAAGGAAGATGAAAGTGTTTATAAAGCTTCAATCTAGTCAAACTTTTGTTCTGTAACTCTGGCGACATCGTTTTGGTAATAACAAACCCCCCGTTTCAGCAGACAAAATGCAACATCAGTGTCAATAATTTTGAAGTGGATGGATATTTTGGTGTTGTAAACAGATAATTCTTTCGATATGGGGTGGGTTGTATCACGTGAGCTCATGTTGGTGTGCATATTTGGGAGGAAAATGCGCGGAGAGAAAAGTAAATATGTTATGAAGAAAAAAGAGCGTTTCTTTTTTCTTTCTTTTCTTTGGGATACATAATCACGACAGAAGTCGGAGTGTAGGGGGAGGAGGATAAGTACATTGTTGTGCATTAGGTGACAGCGAGGGTGTCTGTGTACACAATGGCGTAATTGATTCGATTAACAATGGCGTGCAGCGACGCACCCAAATGTTCCCCGTTGGCGGACCTAAAGTTAATCGCCTCTGACGGGGACATCATATTCAATTATGACGTTTTAACCCTCTACGCTAGATTATTAGATAAAGTAGACGATAAGAATCGTGTATTCAAGTCAACTTAGTACGGAAACTAGCGTTGTTATTCAATTATTAGGTTATCACTGTGCGACATAACAAGCGAGCAAGAATCATGCTGTGAAATAATTGTATTAAGATTAACTTAGTTCCATATCGCGAAATGTATTATCATATATACCAAGGCCGTACCCAGGGGGTGGTTTTAGGGTTTAAACCCTCCCCGAAATCTTTGTTTTATAATGGTGAACATAGGAGAATGCCCAAATGTCCAAAAAAAATTGCATATTAAAACCCCCTCCGAAACTTTCAAAACCCCCTCCGAACGAAAATCCTGGGTACGGCCCTGATATATACATTAAGTATTCTCTTGTTAAATGGTTTCAGAAGTCTATCCAGTTAATTAGTAATAATTATGTTACTAATAAGATATATTCAAAGAAGTATTCTCAGATGCTTTCTAGGTTATCAACTTTTTTCGTTTTTTTTTTAATTAGTTATCAGTTTGATATAGTTCCTAAGTTACTGTCGTGTTTTATGAGCAATTAAGGAATTACAAGTTTAATCATAAATTAAGTCGGTCTCATCCTTATAAGATTTTCATTTGTTTTACGAGCAATTAAGAAATTATAAATTTATTCACAAGTTATATTGGTCTCATCCTTATAAAGTTTTACTGTTTTGGTTAGATAAGAAAGGATTTGAACAATACGTTAAGACATCAATTTTAATTTTGGAACAGGAAAGTACTTTAATTTTCAGTACAAAGTATGGATGTATTGTATAAGAACCGGTTACAAGAGATGGGATGCCGAGCTAAAAATGACACCGCAGCATTGGCCTTCAAGTCTTTTCTGTTATGCCCAGTAGGCTACTGTGAAGTATAGGCAGAATGAATTCAAAGCTAAGCGTTGTTCGTGTCCATAAGTAACTGGGACGCGGCACCCATTGATTTTCAACTCAGCTGTCCCAGTTTTTTATGACAGTATTGTAGATTCCCAAGAATGAAAGTCCAACGAGCTACATATCATTGCGTAACGAAAGAAAGAGGTCGCTTACTACGATGCTATTAGGAACTATGAACACTGGTTAATAAAAACATGTTAAAACCAGCGATTCTGCCCAGTTAAACGAAGTTCACACATACGACTCAAAAATCAGTCTCGGAAGTAAGAGAGAACCTTTTTGTAAGAGAATTGCTTGCAAGCAAGCCATTGCAAACAAGTCGTATAGTTCAAGAACTTTATGTACGAGAGAACTGATATGGAGACCCGGATGTAAGAGAAAATGAATCTTTGTTTAGGTACCAAAGCTGAATAAGAGACCCAGACGTAAGAGCGATGACTTGTAAGAAACCTTTGCTAAGCCGCGTGGAAGATAAGTTGTTGCCGCCAAAGAACCATATGTAAGAGAAGTTTGGATACAAAAGCTGTTTATAAGGAAAAACCTACCAAAGGATTTCCTCAGCCCATCCACAGTGAGTGACTATGTCTCTGATAAGGAATCACATGTAAGAGAAACTTGTCTTTTTGCTCAGACATCGTAATTGACAAGAGCTATTCGACAAAACCACATCTATGAAACCCTAACGTACGAGAATATTAACTTCTGACAGAAACCCTTACGTAAGAGAAATTCCCCATCTAAGAGTAACCGCTTGTAAAAGACCAATCTCAGAGACCACAATAGCGACGTTCTTTAGGAAAAGAACCGCAGATGAGCAAAGCCCTAACGTAAGAGAAAACTATTTGTAACATATATTTTGTTAGGGCACAACGATTGGAAAGTTCTACTCCAAAAACCCTGATGTAACAGAACACCGCGCGGTAGAAACTTTCATTGAATCCCAATATTTGAGAATATCTCGACACAAAAATGCGTATAAGACAAATCTCTTATGAAGCAATTAAATACACTTCAATACTGTTTTAAAAAAGATAAGTCTCATTGTATGACAACACCGTTTGTAAGCGACCTTCTGGTGACACGCTGTTTATTAAAGATTAAAGCCACGCGCCGCATGTAGGAGAATCCTCACAGTATGCAACGTATCTTTAATTTGTCTTCCTTTCGCTTTTACATCGGAGTCCCATCGTATTTTTCGTTTATCCGGTTTTCAATCTCCGGAGATCTGTCTCGAGTAAGCTGTCTGATGAGCTATCCACGCAACGTCTTCAGCAATAAAGAGGAGTTTCTGGTACTACGCGCTGTTACCGACGATGCTTTGCATTTTTGAAATGCAAAGAAAAAGAAAAACAATGGAATGCCTTACATGTAGTTACTTTCATTTGCATGACTGTACTACAATACTTTCATTACTATTAAAATTAATTGCCTTTTAAATAGTTAACCGTATACTACAATTATATTAGACAAGTAATAAGCTAATTCATTCTTCCTGTTGCTGTGCATCGACACTTGTATTACAATTGATTTCTTTTCAAAAACTCCATTTTGGCGGGAAACAAAATAATTCTATTAAATCCATAGTCCTTTACCGTGTATTAAAGAAAAGAATAATTACGGAACATCACTACGCGCTGCTATCAAGTTGTAACACTTGTATAGACACAAAGAGGGCCAATCTAATCACCATTTTGGGTTTATCGGCTATCGCTGCAAAGGGAAGAAGGCGTCAAGTCGTTTGCCCTAACAAGATGTGCGCTTTAAGCGTGTGTTAACGACTTTCAACTCCCTCCGCTTTTACCCCGGAATGATTTCTAAGAGGTTAATCTTCCTAGGGTAAGGAAAAAGCGCTAGACGGGGTGAAAAGAGGGAAAATTGAGGGTACTCTTACGTACTTTACTAAGTATTAATACATGAGTACGATACGTGGCTTTTAGGTCCACTTTCTTTCATCCTCCCCCCTGTTATTTAGTTTGTTCGTTGATGCTTCGTAGCACTTATGATTGCGATGACTCTCGGTAACTTAGTTAATAAGACGATGGCTCTTTTAGGCGAACACCATGTTGATGGAAACGTCCAACGTGAAAACTTGCCTCGTTTGTCATGGCTTAATTTGATTGAGTGACGCGCATGCTGAGCTAGTGTTGACAGAGATGTGAGGCTATGATCTCCCCACCGAGATGTGATTATTGTTTATAACCCTTACTCAAACACACACACAGCCAGCCAGTCGGGAGAGAGAAAGCTAAAAGTCAGGGTGAGGGAGGGTAAAAGAGGGTGGCACCCTCCCCGAAAACCTAAAGGGATCGCTCTATTCGACAACTCTTGAGAGGGTTGCTTGTTGGGATGCTGGATGCTCTTTTCTGTCTGAAAGAAAGAGAACACAGCCTCCCTTGCACCCTCAACACCCTCCCGAAAAAGAGGGATGAACGTTATAAGGGTTAGGGCAGAAAAAAGCACGCTTTGTTGACTGCTCATTGAACCGACAATATCATCACGTAATGGCCCCTAAACGGCGGCGCCCACTAGACTAACAGTTACGACAACACAATTGAACCTCTTCCGACGTCAAACACGCGAAAAAAAGGGGCCCAACTTGCACAGAATTATGAAATGGGTAAGGATAGGACCAGATCTCTCCCTCATAGAAGCGTTTTACCAACTTGCCTTGATGGCTTGATTTGTGAGAGGACGGAGGAAACAATTAAACCTCATGGCAGATCATTAAACTCGTGTGTAGTTAGCAAAGGTACCGCTAGCCAACAACAGTTGGGCCAACAATGAAATGAATGGAATGGAAAGAAATGGTAGAAGGAACGAAAACGACATTATAATTGAAAAGAAAGTAAATTAAGTTTGAAAACCTAAGTAGTCAGTATCACATATAGATGTTTACTTTAGCACGCTTGCATTGACCGATCGTTTAATTCCGCCATCTTGCTAAAAACTGTCCGTCGGCATGTTTGGGAATAGACTGCGTGTGGTATCGCCGTTTTTGGGAAACCAATGAGTAACGACTCCCGAATGGCGGGAAAATACGGTTTCCAGATGCAAACTAGCGACAGCCAATTTTAAAAGATGATATAATTATATAATTGATTAATTCAATGTAATAGTCGTACCACAGTCGTACACATAATGTACAATAGTTTTAAAAAGAACGGTTCTAGCCAAAATCCCTGCGCTACCGTCACGCCAGTTACACAAGCGGTGTCCCAGTCCATCGAGTTTCGAACGTTTTTGTAACCTGCATGAGGGCTTTCCCAGTGGCGGGCCGTTAGCATAGGGCGGTTTGGTGGGACAGCGTTTTTTTTCTCTTCTTAGGTTACTGTACTATTTATGAGATTGGTACGGTGCGGTGGTCTTTATTGAAACGGCCCTAGCCAACGGCACGCTATAGGTTAACAAGGCTAATAATGAAATTTCCTATTGGGAAAGTATCAATGCTGCGAGTCAGGGAACGTTCGAAAGAAGATGGAGCGGGACAAGGCTCACGCAAGTGTCGTGGTATTAGCAGAACGCATCCTTCGCTTGGATTGTTTTAAATGCAGAGTGTTGTACTTATTTTTTCGAGAATCGACGTATGCTTTCAACTATTGCTATGGGATACTGTACAGTACTCGGCAAAAAAAACGGGCCACACAAACTTCCCTATTCTACTGCCACGGCAGTTGCGTGAGCGGTGTCCCACTTTTTCGTCTTTCGAACGTTTTGACCCGCGAGGCTTCCTCCACCCCGTGGCGTGGGACGTTAGCATAGGGCGGTTTGTTTGGCCGTTTTTTTTTTGCCGAGTACTGTACATTACGTTGTTTTCTAAGGATTTGCAATTAACTATAGGCGAAGACGACACACAGTACTCGTAATAAAAAACGACCCAAACAAACCGTCGGGTGCCTAACAGCCCGGCAGTTGCGCGAGCGGTGTCCCTCTTTTCCTTCTTTCGAACGTTTTTGACCCGCAACAAGGCTTCCTCACAGTGGCTTGGGCCGTTAGCAATAGGATGGTTTGTTTGGGTCGTTTTTTTGCCGAGTACTGTACAGTACTCGGGAAAAAAAACGGGCCTAGCAAACCGCCCTATGCTAGCGTCACGGCCGTTGCGCGAGCGGTGTCTCACTTTATCGTCTTTCGAACGTTTGTGACCCGCAAGGCTTTCCTCCCAGTGGCAGGGGACGCTAACATAGGACGGTTTGCTAGGCCCGGTTTTTTGCCGAGCACTGTATACGAAGCCACAGTGGTCATTGATGCTTAGGCAGACATTCATAAAATGATGACGTAGTGAGAGAGAACTGCTTGGAACTTACAAGTGGTTAAGTTTAAGAGCTTAAGTTCACTTACACTTTCGTTCACTTAACGTCCTTCATGGCATGGTCAAATTTCACCGAACCCGGGAATAAGAGACAGGAAAATATCAATAAAAATGTTACATGAAACATACTTTTTTTAATGGGATTTGCTGCGGTAAAACTTTTCAATTCACACGGTACCTGAGCACAAGTCTCTCACAAATCCTTTAAAGTCTCTTACATCCGGGTTTCACTACATAATTTAAGTGCAAGTAATGATTCGTGTGTTCATTAACTTTTTACTTTAATTGTTGAGGATCGACTAAAATAGTTTTCTCGTTAAATCCTCGCGAGCTCTTGCACTGCAGAACGAATGTGTGTAAAATGTTTTTTTTCGAATGTGTGTAAAATTAACACACAAAAGCTATTTTCGTATATGAAAAACGAAACCATTCCCTGAGCTCTTGCGGTACGTTCATGTTTATTTAGTTTTTCGAATATTTGTATCAAACTAAATGTAAATACAGAGAATTTGAAAAAACGAAAACAAACGAAAATCAGTGGAAAAAATCAACAAAAATTTCAACCACGATTGTGAAATTCTGTACAGCGAAAGACTTACAGAAACTCAATAAAAATCAATAAAAAAAATTCAACTCAAATAATTATCTAAAAAAATTAGAAATTATACGCAAAATTTAACGTTGACTAATCACTAAACGTTAAATAATCAATGTATAGTTAAACATGCGTTTCCGAACTACAATATTTAAAAAAACTTACGGACTTGTGAATCAGTGACTTGTGAAAAGATTAGTCTTAAAAAGTCCAGAAATTTTCTTTTCAAAACTTAATTAATCCTTTATTCCAGAAAATCTCAGAAATCTTCAACAGATCCCCAGACTTTCCTATGATTGAAGGATGCACCTTCCTCACCTTCACCTTCCTCCCTTTAAAACCTTCAAAGAGTGCAAAATAAAAAGTCTCGAGTTTTCCTTAAGGCCCCGGTATACACAACTTCCGAAATTTTTTTTTAAAAAATAAAAGATAGGGACATGCTTTAATTCTTAGAAGGTAGGTCTGCTCAAGTGACTTATAACAGAGGCAAAACGAAGTCAAACAGAAACTCTGCATAGCGGTAAAGCATAATAAAATCAAACAAAACCTTGAAATTTCATACACAATATCACAAAAACTACCAAACAGATCTCTTTTTTCTCTTCATCGTAAAACTTTAAAAAATCACAGCTAGTGCACTACATTGCTCGATTTCCATTGTTCTGGATAATAAGAAAGTAGCACACATTCAGTCCAAGTTTACAAATTTATCAAACTCCTTTTTCACAAAATCTCGATGTTGTGTACTAGTCATCACTAATAGCAACTTTACTATCGAAACAATATCTTTGACATTTTGACCGTTTTCAAAGTATGGTGTCTGAAATATTCCCATGTTATTCGCCCATAAGGGGTTTGTGTATACCGGGGCCTTAAACGTTTCTTAATCAAACCCGGTTCTATTTAAAGCAACTATTAATAATGCCCACAAGGAAATTAATGCAATGCAACTTAAGACATCTTCCAGCTCACGCCCCCCAACAGTGATGAACCCGCTGCATTCCATCGACTTCTCTTTCTTCCTAACTTCCGGAGGTTAGTTGTTGGAGGCAAGGGTTGTTAACTTTTCTATCATCCCCCCATCTTTTCCGATCTCTCCGATCGTTCCCAGCTTCTTTTTTTTCCTTTGCCTTTGGGGCCCCCTAACTTTTCCCGGTGAATGCCTCCGCCGATGCCTATACAACTGCCAGTTCCGGATATTACTTTAATACCCACCGTGTGCTTTCTTAACTGTACGTCCCATGTGACCCGTTGTCGGAGGAGGGGCTCATAGGACGCAACGCAGTTATCAGTCCCAATAATCCCCATTCGGCGATGGAGAAAGATAAGGAACAAAAATGGTTCCATCTCACACTCGGCCATAAACGATAGCGCCATAAGAAAGAGAGAAAGAAACAGAAATAGTGAAGCAAACGGGAAACTTTGAAAAAAGAACTTCAAGAAGATGAGGATACAGATGAAAGAGAGCGAAAACATAGAGAAGAAGATCGGCTGGGAACACCTCCCGGAGCAAATAAGCGCACGCATGTTCCCTATTCAGAACGAACTTCTAAACCAATTCGCAGCGAGAGAAATTTCAACGCCGTTTTAGCCCCGAAAAGCGTGTTACTATACTGTCCCACCGTCAGAGAGCTCTATTCCTCCTCTCCGCCTGCAAGCTTTTCCACCCAAACAGGCTTTAACATTTACAACTACGACCTTATAACTGTAAAAACCTTCCATGAATCTTCTCCCTCCTTTAAAGACCCTTTCCAACCCTCATTTCTTAACCCAGGTTCTTTTCAATAGGAACTTGCCTTTTCACGCCGAAAGATTGACTTTAGCCAGCGCCGAAGAAAAAGTCTTTTATCTGAGGGGAAGTTAAAGGACATTAAAAGGTATTACCTTCCACTTTGGCTGCTTTAGAGCCCAGGTAAATATATTTGTATAGGTGTTGTATAGCACCGGAAGCTTCTTATATAAAAAGAAAACCCCAAAGTTTTCTTAAAGGACTTTCAGTGAGTATTGTGGAAAGTCATTGTAGTGCATAATTATGAACGACTGGCACCGGTAGTTTTCAACCAGAAGAATATCCTGAAACCCCACGACGTTCAAGGCGGGGAAACGGGGCAAGTTGAAGCGGAAGCTGCTGTCGTTGAGCTTCAAAGGGGGATAATTGACAGATTGATCGCTAAGGGCATCATTCGCTTCATTCAGAGATGTTCAGTACATTCAATACATTCACTCGCCGTCACTCCATTCTTGTGGAGTCACCTCCCCGGGAAAAAAAAGCTAAAAGGTTAACTAAATACCTGTTTACCTTCATTGAGCAAAACTGGGGGCGAAACGCCGTTTCGATGGAGTGTCAAGTACTGAAGCTTTCAAGTTAAATGTTGTGTACGGAGGTTTTTCAAATGTAATTAATTTTGGGTGGTATTAGTTGTATTTTTGTGAGATTTAAAAGAGATGGGTAAGCAGACAATCATCGGTTCTCTGTGGCTTTGTTTTTGCTCTCAGCGCCACTAGCGGCGGAAAAGTGTGTTACATATATTCAAAAATAGTTAACGGACATTTGTCAAGAATATGACACTGGTTAGATACAAAGTAATTTCCAGTGAAATATGAGTGTACTTTCAGTACTTTAAAAGCAATTCTGTAAAGCGTGTGGGTACATACAAAAAAACCTAGCAACGAAAGCGACAGAAACCTTCCTTACTAAGAAAGCAACGATCATATTTAAATAAATATAATAATAAGTTATGTAATAAATTGTATTATTTTTCACTTAATCTTTCTTATTTTTACAGGAACTTTTGCATAACTAGTATGCGTTATATATTGTAACATTGGAATATTTGAGCTTCCTTTATATCTGTATTTCATAAGTATAGTTTTTTTACTAATATTTCGCGTTGCAATTGGCCAGACCCTTCTCTCAGTCTAAACGTGTCTGACTGTGTCCCACTGGTATTTCTTCCTCGTCAAGCTTTCTATGAAATATATACATTTACGTAGGTTAAGTTACGCTGTTCAGTTTTTAAACAAGCAGTTTAAAAGTCGATTAAAACTTATTAATTTATCAAAAAACGTTTGTTTTCAACGAAGGAACGGATAAAGAGAAATCACAGTTCAATTCTTTTACGAAAGCGATGGCAATGCAAACGTTGACATTAAAAATGTCCGTCCTTTTGCATCGTTTTGAAAGTATTATCATGGTTTCATAACAGATTGTAGGGAATTACACGTAAATGTGGGAGTGCTCATCATAGATCTTAAAATTATCTTTGTTATTTAGTATAGCTACGCATTATTATTTACTAATATTATTTCAACTATCTATGGTAGTTTTTTCAGGAATATAAGAAAGTTTAATTCCACGCTCGCTTGCGGCGCTACGAAACCACGCGAACTTTGATTGACAGATTGTCACTTTTCATCTTCTTAACGAATTAACTTTCCCATTCGTTTCCTTCCATCGCGCATTTCACGAAGTTGTTTTTCGTCTGTTGTTGTTGTTTTAATTGTAAAATAGCGTAAAACAAACCTCAATGGCGTCCAACACGGCTTCATTCAACTGATAAAGATGGCGGTAGTGAACCAACCAGCCCTTCGACAAATATGAAGAATCTTTGCATAAACTGTTACGGTTACGCTTTTAAAATAATGATCAAGCTAAAATGATATGGTTACACTTAAAAAACGGCGGTAGACAAAATTGGCTTGAAAATGGGAGCTAATTTCGGGACAAAGGGGAAACGACAGATTAAACGGTTGGGGTGTTTTGAAAAGAGGGTGTGTGTAGGGGAAAAGGGTGTATTTGTAACATGGGTTCTCTCAATCTTTAGGGGATCTCCATTGCTCATGATAAGGGTTTTTCATTCTGCATACAAAAAGGCGCATTTGATACCCTGGGCAAATCATATACAAGCTTGTTGTTGGAAAAGTCGACGAGGAGTGGCGATTTTTCAAGGCTTTTGTATGATAAAGTTCACACGACTTCCTGTCGTAGCTTGGAAACGGTTTGGGAGGCTTTTAAGGCCTCATTTTCCACAAGGTAGGATTATTTGAATGGCGCTCGAAAGTGTAGTAGCGTATTCCTTTTGGTTGGCTCCTGACGTTCACCCCGGAAAACGATGACAAATGAGCGAGGCGCAGTTGTGTTGCGTTTTTGTTAGAATCCTGCTCCCCCTCGACTTGTAGGGAAAAACCTTTTCAATGCATCACAATGTAGATATGAGACGGGGCAGCTGAGGGTTAGAAGACCGGGATTGGACATAATACGGGACTGTATGGAGACTTTTGTTACCAAATTACACCGACAATCGAACTAAATGGGGAAATCATTGCAAAAGGGGAGGACAAAGAATACGTTCAAGGAGTGTCTTGCTGTGCTAAAAAATTGTTTTGATTAATTTGGGGTGAACAGTGAGAGGTAAAAGGAATGAAAAGCTCGCCGACCGTGAAAATGTTAGGCGAGAATAAGATCAAAAGATAACTTGGCGAAGCATGAAAATATATGATATACTTTTATATGGGCGATTTTTGGAAGAGATTTTCCATTTCCGAAATGGGTTCAGGTGGACTTGGTAAGGGTGTTGGATTAACTTATAAATAGTTGTGAAACGGAAGTTTTGTGGTTTATTTTGAATTTTTAGTATTTCGATTTGCCATTTCTTTCAACATTTACATTACATTTTTATTTTCGTTTTGCAATTTACTTTGGAATTTTGGAAGTCACGTGAGTGTATTTTCCTTGCACATACTTGTATAATATTGAAAAAAGGAAGATAGGCCGAAGTTTTATTGTGCACTGTAAGAAAAGTATGTAAATATACACAAGTTTTACCATGAATTTAATGTAATGTTACCAATATTTCTTTGTAACGTGTAGTGAAGAACAATTTTTAATAAATTAGCACTTATATTCCTGTTTTCATACAGCAATTTAAGGGTAACAATAAGTAAGATGAACTTTTGGTAATTATACACACACTTTTTGTACGTTTACTAATACATATGGTGAATTTACATACCTATGAGTTGTGAAATTACAGCTGTTTGTGTAATAGACATTCACCTGACTTTCTGTTCAAATCAGTGTTATTTTTAGTACATTTATCTTTTTCCTTGTATTTTTTGTTCACATTAATTTTGCGTGAAAATGCAATTTCACTGTAAAGTTACAAATTTATTTGTGTAATACGCTCACAAATGAAATGTTGTGTTTCTGTAGTAGGTTTTTGGTTAATGTAACAAATATTTGTTAAATTAATTTACACGTATAATTCCCTATAGAACGGTAAAAAATGTATTAAAATCACATGTAATTTTCTGTAAATTTATGCAAAATATTTCTCAGTGTTTAGATTATAAAACTCATCTTCTATGTGTTTCTCAGCTTTGC